>CAJFCO010000403.1:607882-657037 GCA_904066015.1 Synergus gifuensis
GATATTCGGCTAAAAAATTTCAACACCCCCTTTACGTGACAATAATATACGGCCAACAAATTACAATACCCCCTTTACCTCACAATAATATTTGGCTAAAAAATTTCAACACCCCCTTTACGTGACAATAATATACGGCTAACAAATTTCTTCACCCCCTTTACCTCACAATAATATTCGGCTAAAAAATTTCAACACCCCTTTTACGTGACAATAATATACGGCCAACAAATTCCAACACCTTCTTTACTTGACAATAATATACGGCTAAAAAATTTCAACTCCCCCTTTACTTGACAATAATATGTGTAGTGGCGTAACTAATAATTTGAGGCTCCCTTGCAAAAATTTATAGAAGGCCCCTTTGAAAAGAAAAAGAAACTATGAAAAGGTCGATTAATAAATTGCTTCGTAATAAACCAGTTTTGAATAAAGTTAAATTTTAAAAATAAAAATAGAAATACGGAGTGAAATTAATTTTTTCTACTCAGTCTAAGAGGCCCCTCGGAGGCCCCTCAGAGGAGGAGGCCTCCCCGCAATGCGGGGTTTCGCTACTACATACTTACGCCACTGATTTCAAGTTATTTTAAAAAATGTTAAAAGAATTCAGGGAAGTTGCAAGAGTTTAAATTAATTTACACATTTTTTAAAATTTTTTCACAGGATTTTAAATGATATTGAAAAATTTTAAAAGATTGTAAATGAACTTCCATGAATTTAAGGATTTTCACGAATTTTCACTAGATTGTAAATGATTTTAGGGAATTTAAGTGGTTTTACAGGAAGATTAAAGCAATTTCGAGATATTTCAAGTGATTTTAAGGAATTTAAAAGGGTTTCAAGAAAATTCAAGTGCTACTAAGGAATTTAAAAGAATTTTAGGATATTTTGCAAGATATTAAAGATATCAAGATTTCCAAAAGGATTACAAAAAAATTTAAGGCGATATACATAGATTTCAAGTTATTTTAAAGAATGTTTAAAGAATTGAGGGGAGTTTCAAGATTTTAAATTAATTTACACATTTTGTTAATTTTTCAAAAGATTTTAAATGATATTGAAAATTTTTTAATGATTGTAAAAGGGGCAGCTTCCCCCGCCCCTAAATTTGGACGGGAGGGGAAATATAGTCATTTTGCCCTCCACCACCACTCAAAAACAATTGATAGTGATTTTTTTATTCCCATCGAATTAAATATTACCTCTAAAATTATTTCACATTTTGTGCACATTGCAATTTAACATTTAAAAATTTGAACTATAAAGCTGTTAAAATAACAAAGATGTTTGTGGCGCTTAAATAAAAATGCATTTATAATAATATGTAAATGATGAATTTTTGTCACTTGAGTTTGCACCTCCTCGAAAAATTCTGTTGCTACGCCCCTGAAAGGATTTTAAGAGATTTTAAGTGGTTTTCTAGGAAGTTTAAAGCGATTTCGAGAGATTATAAGTGATTTTAAAAAGGTTTTAAGGAATTCCGAAATAAAATCATAATACATTCAGGACTTTCTATCATTTAAATATATTTTTATATATTGTAAGGGATTTTTAATGAAGTTAAAATATGTCAAAGGATTTCTAAAGATTTCAAGTGATTTTAAAGAATTACAAAACATTCAAAAAAGTTTCAAAATAGTATTCTTTAAGATTTATTAAACCTCTTGAAGTTTACTGATATTTACGTATTTATCAAAAATATACAAATTATGAAATTTTCCAATATATAAATATAAAACCATCTTTCATATGTTCATATAAATAATCAAGTATTAGAAATGTTGGGATTTACCTATTTTTATCCGATGTTTGGTTTAAACGTGAAAAACTCTTGAATTCCCTATTTCAGTATCAATAAATAGGTATTAATGTGATAATTATCACATTAATGATTATCATATTAATGATTCAGTAGTTAATTATAATTAACTACTGAATCATTGCCCCATAAATGCCAAATAATATTAAAATATTTTTATCGAAAATAGAAATATCCACCAGAGCCTCGTCAGAACCCTTTTTTAAATATGGCTAATTGCCACAATTTCTGCACGGCATTTTTTCTCATATATAAAACAAAGATTTTTTTTCCATATGAGAATTTCAACAGGTACCTCCTGACTTTAAAACAGAAATCCGCTCATAATCTACACTGTATTTGTAAGGTTCTATCTCAGCACACCTAAATTTTCAGTGGGGCACAATTTCCAATCTTGCTCTACAGAGTTCCTATATAGAACACGACCAGATTGAAGGAACCGAACGCGGCTCGTAGTATGGGGAATGGGGAATACGATTGTCGACGCAACGTTCCGGAAGAAAAGTGTCCTACAAAGGTGGAATTGAAGGACCGAGAAACCGTGAGACTAAGAGTGGTGCGCCTGATGTAAACGGGCTTGAGCACTAGACGATACGAAAGGATTGCTAAAATGAAGTCGAGCTCTGGAAGGAAATGCTGATACTGAGGAAAATAACGTTTTCCAAAAAAAAGCGTATCAGGGAAAATAGCTTTGAAAAAAATCCACACCGCCTTCGACAGCTTTTGTGAAAAGGCGAACTCTGATTTTAGATAGGGGTAAATGATAGAATTACTGGAATTGAACCTCTCTATTTCCGGTTGAATCTATTGAGAATTTATATTATAAGTAATTTACCGTTTGAACCGGTGCGAAGTTCCGGTTTGTCAGTTCAGCGAAGACTCAGAGTTATAGATGAAAGATAATATCTTATACACTTTTATCTAGTACAGAGCTTTATTGACCACTCATTCAACCACTTATTGACTGTCGAGAAACAGTTATTGCAGTAGTATAAGTTCGGTCGATCGAACACGGCTACTCCACTTTAGTACGTTGTCGAACAAGGTCTTTGTGTCCCAATGAATATCAGTAATCTTGTTTTACGCACGAGGGGTTAGAGTAATAAGGAAAGTCGTTTACTCGAGAACAACAACCATTAAATTCGGGGGATTCACTATTAGATATTAGTACCCCTTTGTTTCTAAATATCAATTTTCATAATTATTTTAATCTAATCTTCTCCTTCAGTATTAATAATCAGTCAATAATCGTTTGCCTTTTCATTGCTCGTTCCACTTTCTGAAACAGTTGGATATATCCTCACTTAATAAAAGATTCACGTCTTTTTTGGTTCCACGTGCACTGAGAAAAATGTGTGGTTGACACAACAAAAATTTGATTGTCCCAACCAAATTTTTTGGTTGCTATAGAAGCAACAAAATCGTTTAGTTGAGACAACCAAATTATTTTGTTGGAGCGTTTGGTTGAATCAACCAAAAAGTTTGGTAGGCACAACAAAACTGTTTTGTTGGTCTAACAAAATTATAGTTCACACTAGGTATTGTTCAATTTATGAACTGTTTTAGCCCTTTTTTTTATTATTTTTATATTATTTTTACTTAAATTATAGATATTTATATTATCGAAAGCTTTTTACGATACGAAAAATCGGAAAGAAATTTTGCGGCGACTGGGATTCGAACTACCTATAAACACTTATCTCTAACCTCTAATGTATCGAACGCAACTTAAACCACACGGCTAACCTAGCACATAGAATATTTTACAAAAATCTCAGCAAAGTATCACATAAGGCATGGCTGGCAGACACGCATGCGTGATCGTGTATCTAATTGGTTTGGTTAGGCGAACCAAACAGTTTTGTTAGGCTAACAAAAAGACTTGTTAGAACCAACCAAAAAAATTTGGTTGTTTCAACAAAATATTTTGTTGGCCCAACAAAATAATTTTGTGTTGACAACGAAAATTTGGTTTTGTCAACAAAAACTGCTCAACAAAATTATTTTGTTGCTGGGACATTATTTTTTTTCTCAGTGTGCCATGTCCTTTTCAATTCCTACTTTTTTTTATTGATTATGAAACTAGTGATGTCAATAATTTCAAGATTTTTCAGATATCTGGTTTATGAGAAGTCTGAATGACGCCTCACTTTATACACAAAAGTGAAACTATCTGATTTGGCCACACCCTGTTCAACGCACACATAGAAACACACACTTTTTACATCTTATTTGTCACAAAAATAGAAGTGAGGTCACGCCTTACTTGATGACACTCCATCATTGGTCGTATAAGTAAGACCACCCAAATTTGGCCACACTTCGATTTTTATTCGTTTTTAGCTAAGGGTGGTTTTTAATGGTGCGACCGGAATTTCTTACTACCCCTGATTTTTTGGGGACTATAAACAATAATTTTCTGCGTTTTAAAATCATCGAATTTTTATTGAGTACTGCCCTTCTTTTAACGATTTTTCAATTCTTAAATAATGACCACGGGGGGTGGTTTTTAGATTTCGGACCTGGGGTTCTAACCCTATGTATTAATCGTTAGACTACTAAAGATAATTTTTCACGTTGAAAAATGTTTATATAGTTATTAAGTAAAGGGTCGTTTTTTCGATTTTTGTTATTTTTCGCAAAGGGTGATTTTTGGGGGTGATCGAGGGTGTTGATTTAAGGATTTCTTCTTTTTACGATTGTTGAAGGCTTGAACAATTTTTTTGGTGAATAAATGTTAATTTTAACGACTTTTAAATTGCACATGCGTTAAAGTAAGTTAAGGGTTGTTTCTCACCCTTAGAATTAAAAAGCGTGATATTTTTCTCCATAGAACATGTTTTTGAAGTGTCTGAAGTAATATTAGCGAAATAAATTTTAAAAAATTGAAAATTTTTTTGGATCGTTCAATGAACTTTTGAAACTTTATTCAAATGTTTTTTCATAAGGATAGAAACAAATAGGCCCTATTTCCGGTCGATAATGAATTTATTTCGATAATAAGCAATTAAAATTTTAGCTACTGATCTGTAATCTTATCTTAAAAAAATTGTGTCACGAAATATCTCGAAAATCTCGCATTGTTGTTGTAAATCTGATTGGCTTTTGGATGACTTGAAGTTGTAGGAAAAAAAAAGAAAATAATTGCACGTTCTTTAAAATTCGTAAAAAATCTTAAAATACCTAGAAACCTCTTGAAAATCCTTAAAAATTCACAAAGGCCTTCAAAATTATTAATCTCTTGAAATCCATGTTAAAATTCGTGGAAATCTTTCAAAATTACTAGAAACCTCTTGAAGTTTCTTAACATTTATTATAAAATCTTTTAAAATGGTTAGAAATTTCATCAAATTACATGAAATCCTTAAAAATTTTATAATATTTTAAAAACTAGAAAAATCTTTTGAAAACTCTTAAAATTTTACAAAAACCATCGAAATTCTTGTAAATTCTACAAAATCCTTTTAAAAAATCATTAAAATCCTCTGAAATCTCTCAGTAAAATTCCTTGAGAAGTTTTAAATTCTTTAAAATTTCATAAAATATTTTAAAAATCAAAAAAATCTTTTGAAATCCTTTGAAATTATTAGAAATCTCATAAAATTTAATAAAATCCTTAAAGATGCGATGTCTTTTAAAAATCATTAAAATCTCTTGAATTCTCTTAACATTTCTGAAAATTACACTATAAAATTTAAAATCGCTTAAAATCCTTTAAACTTATAAGAAACTTTTCGAAATTTCGAAATTCTACAAGATTTAAAATCCCGGAAACCTTTTGAAATTCCATAAAATTCCACAAAAATTTTCAAAATCATGAATCTTTTGAAATCCACGTTAAAATTCATGAAAATCTCTAAAAATTCCTAGAAAAGTCTTGAAATTCCTTAAAATTTAAAATCCCTGTGAATCATTAGAAATCTCGCCAAATTCCATGAAATCCTTAACAATTCTACAAAATTTTTTAATTTGAAAAATCTCTTGAAATCTTTTAAAATTATTAGAAATCTCATAAAAATTCATCAAATCCATAAAAATTTCACAATATCTTTTAAAAATCAACTAATTTCTTGAAAGTTTCTAATTCCTTAAAAAATGTGCCTTTGAAATCTTTTTAAATTCTACCAAATCTTTTAAAAATCGTAAAAATCTTTTGAAATCTCTCCATAAAATTCCATGACAAATCTTAAATATTATCAAATATTCTTGAAATTTTACGGTAACATTTAAAATTCTTTTATATCTTTAAAATTCGTTAAAACCATTAAAAATCTGATCAAATTCCATGAAATCCTTTAAAATTCTCCCAAAATCTTTCCAAGAACAGAAAAATCTCTTGAAATCACTTAAAATCATTAGAAATCTCATAAAATTCCATAAAATCCCTCGCAATTCTTAGAAATCTTTTAAAATATCTTCAAATTCCTTGAAATTCCAGGATAACATTTAAAATCCCTTAAAACCCTATAAAACTCTTACAAACCTTTTGAAATTCCTTAAAATTCCATGAAAACCTTAGAAATCGCTGAATGTCTTTGAAATCGTTTTAAATTCTCAGAAATCTCTTAAAATTTCTCCAAATTTCAAAACATGTAAAATCCCTTTTAAAATCGCTAAGAATTCTTAAAAATCCCTTAAAATCGCATAAATCCCTTAAAATTCTACGAAATCTTTTGAAAATCCTAAAACTCTTTTGAATTTCCTAAACATCACTTAAAAATCGTCAAATTCCCTTAAAATTTCTAGAAACCTCTTGAAATTCCTTTCTGAAAAAGGAAAAAATGAAAAAAAAAGGAAAAAATTCTCTAAAAATGTCTAAAAAATCTCGCATACACTATAATTTTCAAATCTGATTGGCTTTGGAATTACTTCAAGTTGTAAAAAGAAAAACAAAATAATCTTGGTTTACTTATAAAATAAAAACATTTTCAATGGTGACAGCGAAAGAACAAACTACACTACATAATCTGCATCCACAAAATGCGTAATTCAATTGTAAATAGAGTTGTAAATAAAATAATACAGTTGTAAATAAAACAATGCAGTTGTAAATAAAATAATAAATTTGTAAACAAAATATAATAATAAAGTTGTACATAAAGGAGCCTGATGTTAGAAAAACATTGGCATCCTCACTTGGTCGAAATAGGGTTTTCTTTCTGAAGCAAATGTTGGTCGGTGAGGTGGGCGAATGGAAAACACATGTAGATGAGTCTCTGAAGCTGTTCTACGTCCATCCACCCGTCAGCAAACATCTCCACTCTCATCCTCTATGGACCCTTTTGTATTCCTGGCACATATCACTTAAGGGTCAGGAACCCTCGAAACAGATCCGTTTCGCGAAATAACAGAAGCTGCCACGGACACCCGTCAACGTTTCCGCATACCAATGATGATTGGTCGCTCAAACGACGAGTTCCACCGTTTTTCAATGATCGGGCAAAAATACATTAAGGAAATAGAGTCGAGGGTGGTCGACATTGCGGCACGAGGCTAGCGAACTTGTCCTTTGGTCCCTAAAGAGTACGCAGGAAACAAAACCATTGCGTGCTGAGACTGTTGAGAGGGTTCTTTTTATTAGGATCGCAACGCGACATTCCTCGGTAAAATTTTCAGCCCCTATTTGAAAAACAAATGTTTCCGAGCCACGAAAGAGACTATGTTTTGTGAAAGACTGATTGTATTCAACGTATTTTAAGGGTCGTCTGAAAACTTTTTGAAATGATATGCGGAAGGGTCCTTCAAAGTTGATACGTATTGAAAGTTCAGCATAAATGAAATTTAAACGAATTCTAGAAATCTGGATTATGATAATAATGGTTTGTTCAAGATTTTAGTTTATATTTAGGAATGATGTACTTTTGCTGGAGGAACGTATGGTAGAGATTTTATTTATAGGGGTTTCCTATAATATAATTGTGTAGTGAGAGGAATAATCGTTTTCTATAAATGTATTTGAAGAAAAAATGTGTAAAAGAATGTGGGAACTATACTTTTTAGATAATTATCATTAACAGTGCAGAAATTGTCGGTATTTGCTTTATTTAAAATATAGGGTTCTGACGAGGCCCTGGTCGGTATTTCTATTTTTGATTAAAATATTTTAGTATTATTCAGTATTTATGGGGCAATGATACAGTAGTGATATTTTATTAAAGGGCATTGAAGAATTTTTCACGTTTAAATCAAACATCGGGTAAAAATAGGGAAATCTAGATATTTTTCTTACTTGATTATTTATGAAAATATAAAAGATGGTTATATTTATATATTGGAAAATTTAATAATTTATATATTGTTGACAAACTCGGAAAAATATATTTCTAGGAATTTTAAACAGGTGTCAATGAAAATTATTATTAAACTACGTTTTATGATTAAAATTATTTCCATAATTTTTAAAAACTAGAGATTTAAAGGGATTTAAAAAAATTACAAGAGTTTTTAGTAATTTCAGTAAATTTCAAGATGTTTAACAAATTTTAAATAATATTCAAACATTTTTTATTGACTAATTACTTCAAAATTTTGAAACTTTTCTGAATGTTTTGAAATTCCTTAAAATCAGTTGAAATTTTTAGAAATCCGACATGTTTTAATAACTGAAATTTCTTAAAAATTCTTTAATTTTTTTTTCTATTTTGTTAAAATTGTTTGTAATTTTTGAACTTCATTAAAAATCCCTTACAATATTTACAAATATTTTAAATCTTATAAAATATCTTTAAATTCCCTAAAATCATTCAAAATCTTGTGAAAATTCTTGAAAATCATTAAATTCTAGGAAGTTGTTTTACAATCCTTTAAAAATGTTCAATATCATTTAAAATCCTTTGAAAAAATTAACAAAAGGAGTAGATTAATTTAAAATCTTGGAACTCGGTTTAAATTTTCCGGAAATCCTCCAGGAAATTTTGATATCATTGAAGTCTTGGAAAATATCTTAAAATCCTTTTAAATTCCCTAGAATCACTTGAAATTTCTTGAAACCCTTTTAAATTTCTCAAAATCACTTGAAATCTCTTAAAATTCACTAAAATCTCTTACAGTCCTTTACGATATCTTATAATTTTTAAATCTTGTGAAAGCTCGGGAAAATCCTTAAATTCTTTGGAAATCCTATTAAATTCCCTAGAATCATTTAAAATTTCTTGAAATCCTCTTAAATTCCTTAAAATCACTTGAAATCTTTAAAAATTCTTTGGCATGTTTTAACATCTCAGAAATTTCTTGAAAATCCTTTCATTTTTAAATGTTCTCTTAAAATCCTTTGACATTTTTGAACTTTATTAAAAATCCCTTACAATATTTACAAATATTTTCAATCTCTTGAATTATCTTTAAACTCCATAAAATCATTTAAAAACTTGTGATGAAAATTCTTGAAAATCCTTAAATTCATGGAAGTTTTTTTACAATCCTTTCAAAATTAACAATATCATTTAAAATCTTTTGAAAAATTTAACAAAAAGTGTAGATTAATTTAAAATTTTATAACTGCCCTGACTTCTTTAAACATTCTTTAAAATAACTTGAAACCTATATTTATATCGCTTTAAATTCTCCTGAAATCCTTTAGGAAATCTTGATATTTTTTAAATCTTGGAAAATATCTTAAAATCCTTTTAAATTCCCTAGAATTACTGGGAATTTCTTGAAATCCTCGTAATGTCCTTCAAATCACTGGAAATCTCTTAAAATTCACTAAAATCACTGAAAGTCCTTTACAATATCTTATAATTTGTAAATCTTGTGAAAGGTCTGAAAAATCCTTTCATTCTTTGGAAATCTTTTTAAATTCCCTAGAATCAATCAAAATTTTTTGAATTCTCCTTAAATTCCATAAAATCACTTAAGATTTCTTGAAACCCTTTTAAATTCCTTAAAATCATTCGAAATCTCTTAAAATTTACTCAAATCTCTTGAAGTCCTTTACAATATCTTATAATTTTTTAAATCTCATGAAAACTTTAAAAAAATCCTCACATTCTTTGAAAATCCTTTTAAATTCCCTAAAATCACTTAAAATTTCTTAAAATCCTCTTAAATTCCTTCAAATCACTTAAAATCTTTAAAACCCCTTTAAAATTTTTCAATATCATTAAAAATCCCTTCAAATACCTAAAAAAACAAATTTAATACTCTAAAATCTTGAAACTGGTGAACAATTTTGAAATTCTTTAAAAATTTCCTAAAATCACTAATTGTTTCTACATAATTAATCTCTTTTTTATAATACGACTTTTGTTTTCAGAAAATAAAATAGTTTAATAATCAAATATTGTGAACAATGATTCATCATTATAGGTTTTTAATCCTAATAGGATATTGACCAGTTTTTCCTAAGTGGGGTATTTACTATTGTATTTTTCGTATAAACTGACAAGGCCCTGGCTAGTTCTCCTTAAGTAGCGCAATATTATGCCTAATCGTTACAAGCCTTGTCTGGGCCTTGCCAGTTAACCTAGTTAGAGCCACATCAAAAGTAGGGAAAACTGCCCAGGACCCTGTCAGAACCCCATCAAAAATTCTGCACGGGCATTTCTAAGAACCGGTTTTTTTAAAATAAGAACCTTCTCAGAAGAAACCGAAATGTAATTTTTATCCGCCGTAGATGAAAAAAAGGGTAAACAACTTAATGGTTTATTTGGTTATCTAAGATACTGGCGAAATTTGTAGAACACGATGAGTAGACCGGAGGCAATTCGTCTGTATCTGACTTTTAAAAATAAACCGCTGCATCTCGATCTGATGGAGTTTCGGACAGTGGTTGAAGTTGGAGTTGCGCCCGAAGCCAAGTTCTGTTGGTGGCAGCTAACAGCAGATCTTTCTGATGGATTGGCTCTCCCACGCCCCTGATCCCCTTCCAATCCCGGCGCTATCGGCCTCACCACCCTCTTTCATCCTTGACACACTCCCTAATTTCAACCCCCTTCGGAAGCAAAAGTTTCAGCAACGATTCGTGGAACGCAAGCCTAAACTGCCAGACAGAGTAAGCGTATTACATGAAAGTCGATTCACTTTCGATTTTCGCGGGATTTGTTTCTAGCGAAACGGGATGGTATCAAAGAGGTGCAGGAAGCTACCCTGAGCCTCGAAAATTGAAACAGAATTCGAGGAACAACGAGGAAATATACTCGGCGAATCCGACTTCCTTCTATGTGTGCCAAATGGAAGCTCGTAATTTTCAAGGGAGCCAGGACTATAGGCAATAAGAATCGTTCGCTGGGATATCACTCTCTCTTATCCCACGTGTTGTCACGATACCGAAGGACGCGTAATAGGCTAAGACATATCACTGGACTGGAAGAGACATTCGAGATCTAAAAGATAGGGGGAGAGAGGAATTTGTCACATGCACAATCGGGTCCAGAGATTTCGATGAGTATTAAGGATAAGAGATTTATTGGTGGAGAGATTAGCAGTTGATAAAGCCATGTGAAAATATAAAAATATGATAATGATCTTTATGTATCTAATAATATTTAATATCTAATAATCCTATCTTAAAAAAGAGATGTCACGAAATGTCTCGAAAATCTCGCATACATTGTTGTTGCAAACCTGTTTGGCTTTTGAATGACTTGAAGTTGAAAGAAGAAAAACAAACTAATGGCGCAAAAAAATTTCAGAAAAACCTTCGAAATACTTTAAAATTCGTTAAGATTTCTTAAAACTCCCCAAAACCTCTTGAAATCCTTCAAAAATTCATGAAAATTATTAACATTATAAATGTCTTGAAATCCAAGTTAAAAGACTGGAAAAACAAGAACTGAAAGTTTTTACAGTTTAAGTCAGTTTTTAGTCTTTAATTTTAAAAATTAGAGAAATCAATAAAATTACCTGACAACTTTAAAATTCTTTAAACCCCATAAAATACTCTAAAACTTAAATTATACGATAACACTTAAAGTTTCTTGACGTCCTTTAAAATCTAATAAAATTATTAGAAATTTCATGAAATCCTTAAAATTCTATAAAATCTTCTAAAAATCATAAAATTCCTTAAAATTGTTAGAAATCTCATAAAATTTCACAAAATTTTTTTAAATTCCATAAAATATTTTGAAAATTATAAAAATCTCTTGACTTCTTTTAAAATTCCTGAAAATTATATTACAACATTTAAAATTCCTTAAATTTCCTTAAAATACTCTGAAACCCTTTGAAATCTCTTAAAATTCCTCGAAACTTCATAAGATTTAAAATCCCTTAAATTCTCTTAAAACGCTGAGAAATCTTTTCAAATTACTTAAAATTTCATGAAAACCTTCGAAATTGCTTAAAATTCGTCACGATTTTTTAAAACTCCCAATAAACTCTTGAAATCCCTTAAAAATCCAAAAAAATCATTAAAATCACAAATCTCTTGAAATCTATGTCAAAATTAACAAAAATCTCTAAAAATTCATTAAAAAAAACTTGGAATTTCTTAACATTTAGAATCTCTTAAAATCCTTAGAAATCTTATCAAATTTCATGAAATCCTTAAAAATACTACAAAATCTTTTAATAATTAGAACAATTTAGTAAAATCTCTTAAAATTTTACCACAACCTTCGAAATCCTTTTAAATTATACAAATTCTTTTAAAAATCATACATGCTTAGAAATTCTTTTGAAATCCCGCAATAAAATTATCTGAAAAACTTTAAAATCCTTTAAACCTTATAAAATATTTTAAAACTCATAAAAATCTCTTGAAATCTTTTTAAATTCATGAAAATCTTTTAATATTCCCATCAGAAACTTCTTGAAATGCTTTAAATTTTATAATAACATTTAAAGTCTCTTTACGTCCTTTAAAATCCATTAAAATTATTAAAAATCTCGTTACATTCCATGAAATCCTGAAAATTCTATAAAATATTTTAAAAATCATAAAATCCCTTAAAATTATTTAAAAAATCCTTTGACTTCTTTTAAAATTCCAGGAAATTTCATTGTAATATTTAAAATTCCTTAAAGTCCCTTAAAATTCTTTGAAACCTTTTGAAATGTCTTAACATTCCTTGAAACGTCACAACAGCATTTAAAATCCCTTAAAATCTCGTAAAACACTCAGAAACCTTTTCAAATCACTTAAAATTTCACGAAAATCTTCGAAATCGCTTAAAATTCGTTGGAATCTCTTAAAGTTCTTAGAAACCTCTTAAAACTCCTCAAAATTTCAAAATATTTAAAATCCCTTAAAATTCCTTAGCTTTAAAAATTCTCTTGAAATTTCATGAATTCCGTTAAAATATCGCTAAATATCCTGAAATACCTTAAAATTCTACGAAATCTTTTTAAAATCCTAAAAATCTTTAGAAGTTCGTAAAAATCACTTGAAAACGGTCAAAATTCATTAAAATTCTTAGAAATCTCTTGAAATACCTCTCCAAAAAAAGTGATGTAACGAAATGTCCCTAAAATCTCGGTTAAATTATTGTTTCAAACCTACTCTCTGAATTTGTATCAGCAAAATTTCATTGATTTTTTAATGACTTGAAATTATAAGAAATTAAATAAATAATCGTGCGCGTAGCGCAAGTGTTGGTGAGCTAGTTTATATAAAATGTATCGACCTCGTCTCCTATAATTTTGAATACTTAATCTGGAATTAATCCTGATCGTCTGGAATTAACCTTCCTTTATCTTAACTACCAGAATCTCTCATTTTAATTGAAATTGCAAACATATGACGCAAATTCACATAACATTCGCATACGCATAACATTCTGCCCCTTGGACAAGATGAATGAGATTCTCATTCCTCAACGCATCTTGCAAAACATGCCGGGACACGACGACGACGACCGTAAAATATGTAGCTTTTACTGCCTCGTGCGAGATTGGAGAATGAGGTTGTAAAGAACTGAATCCGCTCAGATGAGGGCCGGAAATGGAGAGCGTTGGATGGAGAATGCAAGGGAATTAGGGGTTCGCGGACCAAGCTTTCGAGAGGATGGGAACGTTGCTAGATTTCATGGAGCTGAGCCTAGTTGGAAGGACGTTGAAATATAAAATAAATATCTTAAATCCTATGATCCTTGTTTTAATTAAAAGTTAAACCTGCGTCAGATGCAAGCTCGGCAAACTTTACCATTCAATTTTCCTTCAGAATACTTTGTTAACTATTTCCTTAGTTCTTTGCAGTTTTTAAGTCCATTCAACTAGCATGATTCTCCCCCTAAAGTGGTCACGGCTCGTTTTCATCCTTTCACTTTAATTTCATCATTTTTTAAATTAAATATCTGAATATAAATATATTTAGGAATGTAAATATATTCGAGATGATGAATGAAAATTTTTTTCAATTTCTAGCACTTAAAAGATAAAGAATAAAAGAATGTAGGAAGTGAATAACCATTCAGAGCAAGAAAGGCGATGACGCCAGTAGATAAAGCAAGTCACGAGTCAGACGGCCAGTGAAGTGGAGTGCCGCTAATCCGACGTAAAGTCCGGATGGAAGAGAGGATAAAAAGGTAGACTCGGTTCTGACAAATAAGCTCTGATTTAATTCCCGCTCTTCTGGTTCTCGCCAGTTCAGGGACGTTGGAGATTAAGCCTTAATGTAGTGGCGGCTTCGCACGGAGGCTATAGTTATTAATTAATCCAGGTCCTCGCCTAGATGCACCGTGTGCGGTCTGACGACCGCGAAATAAAGCCCCCCGTATAAAGAGCTTTACTTCCTGCGGATATGAAACAATTATCGTCGCCTCCTACAAAGAGAGACTGAAAAAGATACCAACTTTCACGAAACTAGAGACCCACCATGATTGCTCATAGGAGAAACCTTTGAATTCAAAAAAGCTTCGTTTAACTTTATCGATAATCCTATTTGTATATCTTTAAAAAGTGGTGTCATGAAATATATTGAAAATCTCGCATTTTTTTTGTTGCAAACCAGATTGGCTTTTGAATGTCATGAAGTTGAAAGAAAAATTAAAAACAAACTAATGACAGAAAAAAATTTTATGAAAACTTTCGAAATACTTTAAAATTCGTTAAGGTTTTTTAAAACTTCCAAAAATCTCTTGAAATCCTTTTAAAATCCACAAAATTGAAATCCAAGTTAAAAGACTGGAAAAACAAGAACTGAAAGTTTTTACAGTCTAAGTCAGTTTTTAGGCTGAATTTAAGTTTAAGTCAGTTTTTAGTCTTGTTTTAAGATGTTTTAGTCTTGTTTTTAGACTAAAAAATCTTAAAACAAAACTAAAAACTGACTTAAACTTAAATTCAGCCCAAAAACTGACTTAAACTGTAAACACTTTCAGCCCTTGTTTTTTCTGTGAACTCGTAAAAGCTCTACAAATTTCTAAAAGCCTCTTGGAATTTCTTAACAATTAAAATCTCTTAAAATCTTTAGAAATCATATCAAATTCCATGAAATCCTTAAAAATTCTACAAAATCTTTTAACAATTCGAAAAATCAATAAAATTATCTGACAACTTTAAAATCTCTTAAACCCCATAAGATATTCTAAAACTCATAGAACTCTCTTGAAATCTTTTAAAATTCGTGAAAACTTCTTAATATTCTTAGAAATTGCTTGAAATTCTTTAAATTGTACGATAAAATTTAAAGTCCTTAGACGTCTTTTGAAATCTATTAAAATTATTAGAAATCTCGTGAAATTCCATGAAATCCTTAAATTTCTATAAAATCTTCTAAAAAATTTCACAAAATTCTTTAAAATTCCACAAAATATTTTTAAAATTATTAAAATCTCTTCATTTCTTTTAAAATTCCTGAAAATTATATTACAACATTCAAAATTCATTAAAATCTCTTAAAATTCTCTAAAACCCTTTGAAATCTCCTAAAATTCCTCGAAATTTCATAAGATTTCAAATCCTTTTAATTCTCTTGAAACACTCAGAAACTTTTTCAAATCACTTAAAATTTCATGATTTTCGAAATTGCTTAAAATTCGTTAAGATTTCTTAAAACTCCCAAAAATCTCTTGAAATCTCTTAAAAATCCCAAAAAAATCATTAAAATTATAAATCTCTTGAGATCCAAGTTAAAATTCGCAAAAATCTCTAAAAATTCATGATAACCTCTTGGAATTTCTTAACATTTTAAATCTCTTTAAATCCTTATATATCTTATCAAATTCCATGAAATCCTCAAAAATTCTACAAAATCTTTTAATAATTAGAACAATCTCATAAAATCCCTTAAAATTTTACTACAAAATTTATGAAATTTGAAAAAAATTTTGTTCTATGAGTTTTAGAATAACTTATGGGGTGTAATGAATTTTAAAGTTGAAAATTTTTTCTAAATCCTTTTCAAATCTAAAAATTCCTTTAAAAATCATATGTATAGAAATTCTTTTGAAATCCCTTAATAAAATTATCTGACAAACTGCAAAATCCTTTAAACCTCATAAAATATTTTAAAACTCATAAAAATCTATTTAAGTCTTTTTAAATTCGTGAAAACTTCTTAATATTCCCATCAGAAACTTCTTAAAATTCTTTAAATTCTACTATAACATTTAAAGTCTCTTTACGTCCTTTAAAATCCATTAAAATTATTAGAAATCAGGTTACATTCCATGAAATCTTGAAAATTCTATAAAATCTTTTAAAAATCAGAAAATCCCTCAAAATTATGAAAATCTCTTGACTTCTTTTAAAATCCCAAGAAATTTTATTGTAACATTTCAAATTCCTTAAAGTCCCTTAAAATTCTTTGAAACCTTTTGAAATGTCTTAAAATTCCTTGAAACTTCGCAACAAGATTTAAAATCCCTTAGAATATCATAAAACACTCAGAAACCTTTTCAAATCACTTAAAATTTTATGAAAACCTTCGATATCACTTAAAGTTCGTTGGAATTTCTTAAAGTTCTTAGAAAGCTCTTAATATTCCTCAAAACTTCAAAACATTGTTATTTAAAACCTACTCTCTAAATTTGAATGAGCAAAATTTCATTAAATTTGTAAGAAATTAAATAAATAATCATACACGTATCGCGCGTGTTAGTCTACTAATTTTATTAAAACTTAAAATCCCTTTTACTTCACTACCCTTCGAAACTTTCGCTGCATTTATCTTTCTCAAAATTCAATTATTACAATTTCCCATACATTTCTACAAAGTACAATTAGATTTATTTCATTTTTATTTTTGATGGGAATTAATTAATTTGTTATTTATTTCAGTGCATGAAATATTGTATAAAATTTGTTAGAGCCTTCCAACAAATTAATTACATTTTCCTTTTTCCATTGCACCTCTGATGCGATATTCCAATATTAACACGATGCTCGACAACTTTGAAGGGTAAACACAAGATAATGACACCCCAAGTACTAGTTTCAACTTTCGAACCCTAGCATAAATACAATGATGCCATCTGAAAAATAACAGGGGTAGTTGGTTGACGAACCCTCGGGAAAATGATCATTTCTATCGCTAGATGGCAGCACTGTAAAGGCGTCGTGACGCCAATAATCGATCCCTGAATGGATGTCTTCCTTACCGACTATCAAGTGACCGACTATAGTTTGCATAGAGATTGGTTGTTTCCTTATTGATTGGGTGGTTCAATTTCTTTGAGTAACTCGTTCATCTTTTCCTTCCGCTTATGTCTACTAACTGTCAACTAAATTCTCGTTCTAAAATGAAAAATAAGTGCACAAAATTTTTATTCTAGAAAGGAGTATATTTAGTACCTATACCTATATACATGTTATATATATATATTATAATAATTTACATTATTATTACCTAAAGGTAATATATTATTCCGAATATTGATAAGAGAAGTACAGTAATTCTTATCTGATTCACTTTTAGAATTCATTATCCAATTAATTATTTTACCCGTGAAATGTGTTTTAATTAATATGAGCCCATCGAAAATATTAGTTCGGATATTAACAAAAACAAAAAAGTTGGAGAGTCGATTAGAGAACGATTTTTTTTTACTTTCTGGAGAATGCGGGGGAGAATCCAGAAATGAATTGCGGGCTACGCCCCTGATTTCACCTAAACCAGGACCTGAGAAAATAGAATAGAGAAAGGAAAAACTAATAACGTGAGAACGTGAAGTACGGGAAAACAAGATGAAAGGAAGAAAGAACAATCCCGTTTTTACGTTCTCAGTAATATTACTTCGTGATGCGACTACTGTCATATTTGTGTGCTTTGTGGTTTCGCGAAAAAGAAGAAATGTAGTTTAAGTGAAATTCTACAATTGTATATGAAACGGACAAAAAATTTCATATATATTTCTACTCAAAGCTAGCTTTTAAGTTACATATATATATGCAAACAGTGCAAACTATATAAATAACTATGTAAATAATTCCTCAAGTTGAGAACATCGTCTTGTTTCACTGAAAATACTATCAATTCGAGATTAATAAAAACACAATCTGTTCTTCCATTTTTATTCTCTCGAGGATTTAATCGAAATATGAGTTTAAACGGCGAAAAAAAGCATGACTGATTGTGGTTTGGTGATTCCATTTTCTTGCTGGTTAGCGCCAGCTTGAGCAGATCGATGTTTCCACCTTTGTAGATTTCCTGATGCTTTGTGTATCCTCTATTTCCTGTACACGTAGCACAATCAGTGGCAGGTGTTTACACGGCCTGATTAACGTTGTTTCTCTGCTATGGCTTTGCGATAAGGTATGTATGTATGTCTGACTACATACTGATTGTTTCTCCTGTGGCGAACTTAACCGTAACCTTCCTAGATTTTGGTCCTCAAAATACTTCACTATGCAATGTTCCGCGGCCCTTTGCTCTTCTCCATTCACCTGTAACCTGCGCAAATCATTGGTGGCCTCTCCAACGGAATTTAGTCCTCAATTTAATTACATACGCTCCCATACCATACACTAATCATTGTTTTGTTGGCCGGCCCACCAAGTCTGATGGAATGTCTCCTAACGAGCAGATGATTCATGTCCTAGTTACCAGGAAAAAGAAGCTTTCGAAAAATTAAATTTTTTACAATATATCTGACGATATATTTTATACATATATTTTTTTTTCTTACGATTTATTTTTAAGAAAAGTATTTTAATATTATTGGACATTTATGGGGCAATGATACAGCAGTAATATTTCATTAATAACAATTTGTTAATAATGAAACAGGCGATCATTGGTTTTTCACGTTGAAGTCAAATATTGGGTAAAAATAGGGAAATACAAACATTTTTCGTAATTGATTATTTACACAAAAATAAAAGATGGTTATATTTATATAGTGGAAAATTTATTTTAGTAATTTGTATGTTGTTGACAAACATGGAAAAATATATTTCTTGGAACTTTAAACGGGACGACTGAAAATTCCCGAAAAATAAAATTCTCGATATTATAAAATTCCCCAATAAATAATTACCGAAAAATAAAATACCCGACATTATAAAATTGCCGACAATATCAAATTCCCGACACTAGAAAATTTCCGACAGTTTATAAAATTCCCGAAATTTAAAATTCCCGACACTGGAAAATTCCCGACGGAAAATTGACGATAATATAAAATTCCCAACTCTGTAAAATTCCCGAAAAAAAATTATTTTAATAAATAAATAAACAATTTAAATAATAATTTTTAACAATTGTCTTTATTATTCTTGAGTGATCTCTAAAAATTACTGAAAAATATTTTTAAAAATACAAAATAATAAAAACAATTTTTAAAAATTAATAGTTAAATTATTTATTCACTTATTTATTAAAATAATTTTTTTCGGAAATTTTCCAGTGTCGGGAATATTCTAGTATCGGGAATTTTACAGAGTTGGGAATTTTATATTATCGTCAATTTTCTGTCGGGAATTTTCTAGTGTCAGGAACTTTTAATTTCGGAAATTTTATAAACTATCGGGAATTTTAAAGTGTCGAGAATTTGATATTGTCAGCAAATTTAAAATGTCGGGAATTTTATTTTTCGGGAATTTTACAGTATCGGGAATTTTATTTTTCGGGAATTTTCAGTCGTCCCCTTTAAACAGGTTTTCATGAAAATTATTATTAAACTAGATTTTATGATTATATTATGTTCATAATTTTTAATAACTAGAGATTTAAAGGGATTTTAAAAAATTAAAAGAGTTTTTAGTAATTTTAGTAAATTTCAAGAGGTTTGATTAATTTTAAAGAATACTAAACCATTTTTTATTGACAAATTACTTCAAAATATCTTTGAAAATCCTTTGGCATGTGAAATTTCTTAAAAAAAATTTTCAATACTTTAAAATCTTAAAACTCCCATGAACAATTTTGAAATTCTTTAAAAATTTCTTACAATCACTTATTGTTTCTATATAATTAATACCTCTTTTTTATAATAGGACTTTTTTGTTTTAAGAATATTAAATAATTTAATAATCATATATTGTGAATAATGAATCCGCAGAATATTTTTTGGGGGTATTGACCAGTTTTTTCTAGTTGTGGTATTTACTAGGGAATTTTTTGGGTAAACTGACAAGGCCCTGGCCAGTTTTCTTTAAGTAGGGGAATATTCTGCCAAAGCGTTACAAGCCTTCTGTGGGCCTTGCCAGTTAATCTGGTTAGGGTCACATCAGAGGTAGGGAAAACTTGCCAAGACCCTGTCAGAACCTCATCAAATTTTTTGTCATAGAAGTCAGACTGTAGTCGATCAAACCCTAATAGAAATTTTGCTGTGGCCCCGATCGGGGCCAGATCGGGGGAGTTCAGACCGGGGATGAAACACACGGACCGACCGGGCCATAGGGCCCAGTTCTGGCCAAATATGGCCCGGTCAGGCCGAGCATTTCATCACCGATCTGGGCCAGGTCTGGAAATTTCTACACGGGAATGAATTGTTTCGTTTTAAATATAATATTAGATAAATGATAAATGAAGAATCACAAGTCGATTTTAAATTTTGTCACACCCTGATTTTATCTTTTCCATAAAATGTTTATGCATTATTCAATTGCAAAGGGAATATTGTAGAGAATTTTCGACATTCGATCAAACCGGAGGTAAAGCAACGTTTGATTTCCGTTGTTTTTCAGTTCCGTATTTCCATACACAGTCTGCAGAAATCTCTATGGAAATTTAGTCGGTACGCTTTCCGTGCGCCGTTATTGACTGCGGAAGAATACTGATAGCACATGCATTATCCACCTGGAAAGGCAAAACTTGAAGAATCCTCGAGTGACGAAAAAGATACTCTCGCGCGGCGCCAAGGAAAAAATAACTGACACATTCTCGTGAATTAAAATGAGAATTAAATCTGAGGAGACAACTTTTTTCTATTGCAAATAATTTTCCATAAAGGAAATTATTCTACGTTACAGTATTATTTTTAATATAGTTTCTAATTTAAAATTTGTATGCTCGTGAATTTGTGTGACCTTGAAACACTTTTTTCAAGTGAAAACCTCTGGATAGGAACATTTCTCTTCTTTAATTTGAATTTTTATTTCAGCGATGCAATAATTGTATTTCTTTGTAATATAATTCTTTTAAAAAAAGAATTTCTTTATCAAATTATAATAATACAAAAAAGGCTTATTAAAGATCACCAAGTAAACAATAAATTAAACCAAGAACATATTTATAAATTTCTACAATTGTTCTAGGAGTATCTCAAGTACATTTTCAGTAAGATTTGTGTTGTCTGCCAATTCCTTTCGAACATCTTCGATCTTCCCTAAAAACAAGCATTAGTTTCGACCAACGATATCCATTTATTCTCTATTTCTTAAAAATTCCAAAAGACAAGTTAAAGTATCCAAAAGAGGAAACTCTCGTTTTTTACTTTGATCCTTGACGTGTATTGGGGCAATTTCCCTCGGGAGCTTTCGGAGGGAAGAAACATTTTTCGGCAGAACGTCAACGCGAACGAAACTAACGCAAACCAGAAACAAACGTGAACAAAAGTCAAAAAAGGTAAAGTGAACGGTTTTCTTTTCACTTTTTCTTCGGAGTACTTGTAATCCCCCTTTTTCTTTTCGTTCTCTTTACCCTTTTATTCCCTTACACGTGCAACCTACCGGACTGCTATGGAATTCAGTTAAAAGCGGAAGAGAACCACGATCCTTAACCTTTACCTTCCCTAGGTTTACTTTCGCAACCACCCACCGTTCCAGCTACAGGGCAGACGCAAATGGATGGGCGGAAATGTAAATTGGAACATTCCTACGGGGTTCTTAATTAACTTCTTTGCAATTATCATACTGGTATTCCGACGCAAATGTCTGCGGGCACTTTCAGTGCCGTCGGGCCACTCTCTGGTAAAAAAGTAAGCACTCTTCCGTAGTCTGTCGTATAAGAAAGCTGCATTGCAAATTATATGAATTTCTCATATATAAGAGCGAAAAAAAAGCAACATTCCCTAGTAGAAATTTTGCTGTGGCCCCGACCGGGGCCAGATCGGGAGATTTCAGACTGGGGATGAAACACACGGCCCGACCGGGCCCGGATCGGACCAGATTTGGCCATATTGGGCCCAGATCTGGCCAAATATGGCCCGATCGGGGTCCGGTCAGGTCGGGCGTTTCATCACCGATCTGGACCAGGTCTGGAAATTTTTACACGAGTTCAATTATTTCTGTTTCTATTTATATAATAGTTTCTTTCAAATTTTATTGTTGTATTTTATTGTTGGAAAGGATTTAAAATGTGGGGTAAGATATGTAATATGAGGGTGCGGGTCTAAAAGGGCGATTTAAGGGATTCTGATTATTACGTGTGCAGAAATTGACGCAATTAGCCATATTTAAAAGAGGGTTCTGATGAGGCACTGGTAGGAATTTCTATTTTCGATAAAAATATTTTAATATTATTGGGTATTTATGGGGCACAGTAGTAATATCTCATTAATACCAATTTATTGATAATGAAACAGGGACGTAAAGAGTTTTTCACGTTGAAACTATAAACATCGGGTAAAAGTAGGGAAATCCCAATATTTTTCTCACTTTATTTATGAAAATATAAAAGATGGTTATATTTATATATTGGAAAATTTAATAATTTGTATATCGTTCACAAATATGGAAAAATATATTTCTAGGAATTTTAAACAGGTTTCAATGGAAATTATTATTAAACTACATTTTATGATTATATTATTTTTATGATTTTTTTAATAACTAGAGATTTAAAGAGATTTAAAAAAATTATAAGAGGTTTTAGTAATTTCAGTATATTTGAGGAGATTTAACAAATTGTAAAGAGTATTATAAAACATTTTTTATTGACAAATTACTTCAAGATTTTGAAACCTTTTGGAATTTTTTGAAATTTATTAAAATCACTTGAAATCTTTGGAAATCCTTTGGCATGTTTTAATACATAACTGTGAAATTTCTGGGAAATTCTTTATTTTTTTCGTATTTTTTAAAAATGCTTTGACATTTTTTAACTTCATTAAAAATATTTTACAATATTTTAAATTATTATTATTTTATTTTGTATTATTTTATTCTACATCTCTTGAAATATCTTTAAATTTCCTAAAATCATTTAAAATCTTGTGAAAATTCATGAAAATCTTGAAATTCTTGTAAGTTCTTTTACAATCCTTTAGAAATTTTTAATATCATTTAAAATACTTTGAAAAAATTAATAAAGTGTGTAAATTAATTTAAAATCTTGGAACTTCCCTGAATTCTTTAAAAATTCTTTAAAATAACTTGAAATCTTGAAGAATAATTTAAAATCTTTTTTAATTACTTAAAATCACTTGAAATCTTTAGAAATCCTTTGGCATATTTTAATAACTCTGAAACTTGAAAATTCTTAAATTTTTTCAAGTCCTTTTAAAATCCTTTGACATTTTTTTAACTTCATTAAAGAATCCCTTACAATATTTACAAACATTTTTAAATAATTGAAAGTCCTGAAAGTATTATGATCTTTTTTCGGAATTTCTTAAAAAAAACTTTTTAAAATTACTTGAAATCTCTTAAAATCCTTTAAGATTGCATGATATCTTTGAAATTTTGTAAAATATTTTGACATCTCCTTAAATTCCTTGAAAATCCTCAAATTCTTGGAAGTTCTTTTACAATTATTTAAAAATTTTCAATATAATTTAAAATTCTTTGAAAAAATTAATAAAGTGTGGAAATTAATTTAAAATCTTGCAACTCCCCTGAATTCTTTAAACATTCTTCAAGATAATTTGAAATCTATTTATATCGCTTTAAATTCTCCTGAAATCCTTTGGGAAATCTTTATATCTTCGAAATCTTGAAAAATATTTTTAAATCATTTTAAATTACTTGAAATCACTTGAAATCTTTAGAAATCCTTTGGCATGTTTTAATAACTCTTAAATTTCTTTAAAATTCTTTAATTTTTTCAAGTTCTTTTAAACTCCTTTGACATTTTTTAACTTCATTAAAAAATCCCTTACAATATTTAGAAACATTTTTAAATAATTGAAAATCCTAAAAGTATTATAAATTATTAGTATTATTATTATTATTATTAATTCCCCTGAATTCTTCAAAAATTCTTTAACATAACTTGAAATCTATTTATACCGCTTTAAATTATCCTGAAACTCGTCAGAAAATCTTGATATCTTTGAAATTTTGGAAAATATCTTAAAACCCTTTTAAATTCCCTAGAATCACTTAAAATTTTTTGTTAATCCTTAAATTCCTTAAAATCACTTGAAATCTATTTATACCGCTTTAAATTCTCCTGAAATCCTTTAGGAAATCTTAATATCTTCGAAATCTTGGAAAATATCTTAAAATCCTTTTAAATTCCCTAGAACCACTTGAAATTTCCCGAAACCCTTTTAAATTACCTAGTTTAATAACAATCAAATATTATGAATAATGATTCCGCAGACTAGTTTTTTTATTCCTGATGGGGTATTGACCAGCTTTCCTAAGTGGGGTATTTACTAGGGTATTTTTTGGGTAAGCTGACAAGACCCTGACCAGTTTTCCTTAAGTAGGGTAATAATCTGCCTAAACATTACAAGCCTTGTGTGGGCCTTGCCAGATAACTTGGTTAGAGCCACATCAGAAGTAGGGAAAACTGACCAGGACCCTGTCAGGACCCCATCAAAACTTTTGCACTGTGAGAAATTTATCACAGTACATGTTGTCAGTAGTACCAGTCAACGTACAATCAGCCACTTAAGAAATTCTCAGTAGTATCAGTCACAGTATAGTCAATCAATTTAATTTAGTCAGTGGGTATAAAGGGCCTATTTAAGGAACTCTTATTAATATACAATAAGGTACATACATGGCATTAATGAGATATTACTACTGTATCATTGCCCTATAAATTCCCAATAATATTAAAATATTTTTGTCGAAAATAGAAATGCCGACCAGGGCCTCGTCAGAACCCTATTTTAAATAGGGCTAATTGCGACAATTAATTTCATTTCTGCACGGGGATAGGATCTTTAAGTTTCTAAACAAGAAACAGGCATTAAATTTCGAAACTAAAGCAGTTATTTCTGAAAAGTGGATCATAAAATGATAAACCGAGAGGTATCTTCAGATGTAATAAATCTTCATTAATTTTATTCCGACTACTTGGCAACAGAGAAAGGGTGTTTACACAATAGTGATGTTACGACCGGATCGCCGGAAATGTAGTATATTATGTAGTGCTTGGAAAATCAGTAGGCACAGCACGTTTCCGTGGTACCTTAAGAAAGGAAATTTCAAACTGAAATACAAAAATGTCGTGAAATATTGGACACCGTGACGAATCTCTAAAGAAGATCCTCCCACCTTAATATAAATTTATAAAAAAACAATCATTCAATGCTTTACTTTTTATAATTTACTCCATGATTTAAAATTAATACTTTTAAACAATTGAAATTATAAATGAAATATCTATATTATTATTGAAGAGACTGAAAAATTGATGAAATGTATTATATGTAGATTTTCAGCTTTATTTTCTAATTACTTGTTTTATTATTATATCGTCGGGTATATTTTCCAAGATTGCAAAATTAGTATCTCGTTTGAAGAATAAAGGCAACCACATTATTCATTCAGACTTAAATGTCTCGTAGGATTGGCAGATGGTATATAAAGAAAACGTGTTACCAGCAATAACGCGGAAGCTTTAACGATTTTTGTTTATAACCGAAGAGGAAGCGCACTTGAAAATTTTAGAGCGGTTAAAGCGTTTTGTGCAGTTTGAGTGAGTTCTTTCTCGCATCCATCAAGTAATACGTGCGATACATTTTAAATTTTATGATCATTTTGGTTAGGACAATGGTCCTCTAAACTTTACCCTTGCAGAGTTCCAGGGGTCTGCGAGAACGAGTTTTTGCTTTTGAAATGTCTTTGCGACTATAAAATAAAAACGTACGTTATGATGGTTATATGGCGATCGCTAAAAGACCTCGTACTCAGGACATGGAATATTTAACATCCTTCACGAGCATAAAGAATTATCCTTTGGAGGGAGAAACGATCTCAAAAAATTTAGTTTTTATGTATGTTTCATATAATATTCGAGTGTACTTCGATTGATGTCACGTATTTTTTTAATCTTTGACAATTTAGAGTGAAAGGAAAAGGGGGAGGAATGAGGTGGGAGTAGGACTTAAAATTCGTGAAAATTTATTAAAATTTTCAGAAACTTCTTGAGATTCTTTTAAATTCAATGATAATAATTCAAATCCATTTTATGTCTTTTAAAATCCATGTCCTTTAAAATCCATATTAGAAATAACTTCAAATTCCATGAAATCCTTAAAAATTACAGAAAAATTTTCAAACTCATAAATCTTCTGAAATCCACGTTAAAATTGATGAAAATGTCTAAAAATTTATAGAAACTTTTTTGGAATTCCATGACAGACTTTAAATTTTAAAGAATTTAAAATTTCTCTTTAAATTTTCAGAAAAATTCTTGTTTTACGGTAATATTTAAAATTTATATATCTTTTATATTTCTTAAAAATATTACATAGAAATCTTATCAAATTCCATGAAATCCTTTAAAATTCTCGCAAAATCATTTAAAGATTAGAAAAATCTCTCGAAATCACTTAAAATTATTGGAAATCTCATAAAATTCCTTGAAATTTCAGGATAATATTTCAAATTCCTTGAAACCTTATAAAACTCTTACAATGCTTTTAAAATCCCTTAAAATTTCACGAAATATCCTAAAATCCCATACAATTCTACAAAATCGTTTTAATATCCTAAAAATCTCTTGAATTTCGTAAAAATCACTTAAAAATCGTTAAAAATGCACATAAAAACCTTCAAAATCATTAATCACTTGAAATCCACGTTAAAATTAGTGAAAATCTCTAAAAATTTCTAGCAACCTCTGGAAATTTCTCAACTCTTAAAATCTCTTAAAATCATTAAAGATTTCATTAAATTCCATGAAATCCTTAAAAATATTACAAAATTTTTTATAAATTAGAATTTTTTTTTGAAAACCCTTAAAATTTGACGAAAAAATTCTTGAAATTTTACGGTAACATTTAAAATCTCTTTATATCTTTTATATTTCCTTAAAAATATTACATATAAATTTTATCAAATTACATGAAATTCTTTAAAATTCTCACAAAATCATTTAAATATCAGAAAAATCACTCGAAATCACTTAAAATTATTAGAAATCTCATAAAATTCCTTAAAATTTCAAGATAATATTTTAAAATCCTTAAAACCTTATAAAATTCTTACAATGCTTTTAAAATCCCTTAAAATTTCACGAAATATCATAAAATCCCATACAATTCTAAAAAATCGTTTTAATATCCTAAAAATCTCCTGAATTTCGTAAAAATCACTTAAAAATGATTAAAAATGAACATAAAAACCTTCAAAATCATTAATCTCTTGAAATCCATGTTAAAATTAGTGAAAATCTCTAAAAATTTCTAGCAACCTCTGGAAATTTCTCAACTCTTAAAATTCCATGAAATCCTTAAAAATATTACAAAATCTTTTATAAATTAGAAATATTTTTTGAAAACCCTTAAAATTTGACAAAAAAATTCTTGAAATTTTACGGTAACATTTAAAATCTCCTTATATCTTTTATATCCCTTAAAAATATTACATAGAAATCTTATCAAATTCCATGAAATCCTTTAAAATTCTCATAAAATCATTTAAATAGCAGAAAAATCTCTTGAAATCACTTAGAAAAATTATTAGAAATAAAAATTATTAGAAATCTCATAAAATTCCTTAAAATTTCAGGATAATATTTCATATTCCATAAAACCTCATAAAACTCTTACAATGCTTTTAAAATCCCTTAAAATTTCATGAAATATCCTAAAATCCCATACAATTCTAAAAATCGTTTTAATATCCTAAAAATCTCTTAAATTTCGTAAAAATCACTTAAAAATCGTTCAAAATGCACATAAAAACCTTCAAAATCATTAATCTCTTGAAATCCATGTTAAAATTAGTGAAAATTTCTACAATTTTCTAGCAACCTCTGGAAATTTCTTAACTCTTAAAATCTCTTAAAATCATTAAAGATTTCATTAAATTCCATGAAATCCTTAAAAATATTACAAAATCTTTTATAAATTAAAAATATTTTTTGAAAACCCTTAAAATTTGACGAAAACCTTCGAAATCTTTCTAAATTCTACAAAATCTTTTAAAAATCATAAAAAGCTTTTGAAATTCCTTAATAAAATTCCCTATAAAGTTTTAAATTCCTTATTTAAATCCCACAAAATACATATTTTAAAAGTCATAAAAGTACCTTGAATTCCGATTGAAATCTGGGGTGTGATTCTATAATTTCACTTTCACTTTCACCTCACTTCAGTTCTTGTCAAAATTCACGGCGTATTTCAATTTTGCATTTGTAAATTAATGACGTGAATCGCACCCCAGATCAAAGTCGTGAAAAAATTCTAAAAATTTCCAGAAATATTGAAATTCTTCAAAATTCTACGATAAAATTTAAAATCCCATTATCTCCCATGAAATCTTTAAAAATTCCATAAAATTCCCTTCAAATTCCTAAATTTTCAATGTATTTCGAGTTTAAACTCCTGACAAAATGATTATTAACGAAACCGAATTCAAAATTTCCAATTCAATTCACACCGAATTATTACGAAATTACGATATTACGACTTCGACTCAATCAACTTTTTAGAATAGATGTACTACTAGCTAAATTAAATTGATTGACTATCCTCTGACTGATACTACTGAGAATCTCTTAAGTGTCTGATTGTACGTTGATTTGTACTACTAACATCATGTACTGTGAGAAATTTCTCAATCGTTTGACTCTACTGTTACATAAACCTGTGTAAAAATTTTTATGGGCTCCTGACAGGGTCCTGGTCAGTTTTCCCTACTTCTGATGTGGCTCTAACCAGGTTAACTGTCAAGGCCCACACAAGGCTTGTATCAAGTGTTACCAGAATATAAAATGAATTTCCACTTTTTCCTAAGTGGGTGAAAAAAAAAACTAGGGCACTTTTTTTGTAAACTGACAAGGCTCTGGCTAGTTTTCCTTAACTAGGTCAATATTCCGCCAAAGCGTTACAAGCTTCGTGTGGACCTTGCCAGTTTACCTGGTTACAGCCACATCAGAGGTAGGGAAAACTGTCCAGGACCCTCTCAGGACCTTATCAAAATTTCTGCACAGGACAGGTTGTAAAGAGTCGACTAATTTGCAAACAATCGGTTTAAATTTGAAGTAGAGTATTCTTAGAGTCGATGGAATTAATTAGATGTTCAACAAGCAATAATAAGTCGATTTAAGAAACATTTTATTCTTCTCGAATCTTAAGTTTCGCTGAATCATTAAATCCTTCGTAATTTCCTTGAAAGAGCACTTCAATAAGTTCCCAAGATGTCGAGAAATTAAATGCTCTTTTGTTAAGGGATTTATATTTTGTTTCGCAATGTTTCTATATTTACAGATAAAATTAATAATTCTTAATTCTTTGAAAACAATTAATTAATGTATTTATACTTTTGTGTAATATGTATCAATAAAATCTCATATTATGTTTCAAAATTTAATATAGTTTACTATATTTCATATCGCTCTTTTCTAATAATCTCTCGAGTAATGAAGTGCTATTCAAATAAGTGAAAATTAATAATATTATAACAATTATTCGAGAATTCCAGCATTAACGTAAATTATTGAGGAGTTCTAATCAGTCCTTGTGATTCAATTCGTGCCAAAATAGCGTTACATCGTTAAATTTGGAAATTTGGTTCGAGAGCGTGATGGAAGCTCAGAATGTCAGTTACACATATAACTGTTCCCGGAGGAATGACGATGGACGTGCACTGAAAACCATGCAAATGTGTATTTGCCTTGTGCATTGCTCCCTTTTTGTTTGTAATCAGATAATCGTACACCCTTCACACTATCGTAAATCGAGTTATATCCGAAATTTGCATCATAATGCGTTTGACCATTCGCGAACATCACATTAAATTTTCCAGCTCAGAAAATGTGCCTGAATAATTATATCGAGGTGAAATTGATATTCAATAACAAAGTATTTCTTCTTTACTCAATGAGTTACTTATATTATTATTTATTATTGTTATAATATAATTATTTTTGAACAAACTTATAAACCACTTTTGTTCATTTTGTTTTGAAATTTTCAAAAGTTCAAACTTCCAATTTTGCCTAATTTTTATTCAAACAGTTTTATTATTAAAATATATTGTGGACTTGTATGCTTTTTTCTCGGTTTCATTATATTTTTAATTAAAAAAAAAGTTAATGTAACAATTTGGAATATCAGTTTGCGCACGAAATTTTACATCTTCACATTGAGTCTGGACTTTATTTAGGATTAGTTTTCCCTGAGCTTCGGCGTTTTTCGTATGCTTCAGGAGGGTTGAGTTGAGATCCTCGAGCACAGCAACGTCAAATATTTGAATTAATTTGTACGACAATCCCGCGGTTCACGAACCCTAGAATTTTCGCTCATCTGCCTTCATCCAGTCACGTACACTTATCGAGAAGGGTTGCTCGCCTTGAGAAAACGGAAAATCTTTACTCACCATTCACTGAACAAACGAACGGAAATGACGAGAATAATTATCGAATTCTCCCTCATTCATTTCTGGTCAGAAACAAAATTATTTCCTAATTTTAAACTATATGGAACAAGCCACTCGAATTTCATTTTATTTCAATTATGAGAGGTAATTTCAATTAAAATTGAATAAAGTGTGATTGAAAAGTAATATTAATTAATATTTCTACTATTTTATCGAAAAAAAGTAATTTATTAAATATAATGAGAGAAAATTTTCTTTTATAATTCAAGAAAATACTTAAAAAGAATCATTTCTAAGGTGTGCCAAATTTTATTTCACAAATTGATTTTTTTCGATAAAATAGTGGATGTGGTGGGGGTAAATTTTTAGCTCGATTTGAGAGCACTGGGTATAGAGAAAGTATTAAACAGAAAAACTGAAAACGGAAAAAATATAGTATGTTGGAAGAGAGATAATATAACGCGGATTTTTAGACCATGGAACCCTCCAGAGAATGGGAGGGAATTCTCCCCTTACTGAGTCTGAAGTTGAATCTCCCTTATTAAAAGATAATATTCCGGAATCTAATTTAGCGGACATAAATCTGCCACTCTTTTTATTGTGAAAAATCTTTTACAAAGAAACTCAATGTAGTATTTTTCAATAAACTGACAGACGATGGATGAAATAATTACTTCAGAATTTAATTTCAAGTCTTGAAAACATTTCTATAAATAAAATGAGGAAAATTAATTTCATCTCGTCCTGCAATATATTGGGTTGAAGTTTCAGACGTTTGTTCTAAAGAATTTTTTTTATTTTTTTATTTTTTTTTTACATTTGCTGAGGCTATAAAAGTTCATGAGGCTATTTTATTTTTATTTACTCTAGCAGAAATTTATCTGGAGTTTCTCGGGATTTTAAGAGATTTCAAGGGATTTTAAAAGTTTTTCAAAGATTTTAAAAGATTTTAAGGAATTTTAGGAACTTTAAGGGATTTAAAAAATTGTTAAAGGATTCTGAGAGATTTTATTTCATTTTAGTGACTTTTGTGGATTTTTAAATGGTTGAAAAGAGTTATCAAAAGAATTTTTGAGATATTTTTATCAATTTCACTAGATTTCGAGATACAATTTTAAGAATGTAACTTTCATGAGATTCTAAGTGATTTTTAAGGGATTTCAAGAAATTTCAAGTGTTTAGAGGGAATTTTAATGAATTTCAATGAAATTCAAAAGATTTCAAAAGATATTCAACAGATTTCAAGCCACTTAAAAGATTTTAAGGAAGTTAAATGGATTTGAAGTGATTTAAAAGATCTTTCAAGTTAGTAGTAAAATTCTAGAGAATTTATAATTTTTTTTTTAAGGACTTAAGAAGAATTTAAAAGATTTCAAGGAATTTACCCAAAGTTTCTAGTTATTTTTAAATGTTTTTAAAAAGGTTATAAAAATGATATTTAAAATTTAAAAGGTAATTTAATATAAAAAGTACGAGAACTTTAAAAATTAAAATATTTAAAATGTTAATATAAAAATTTTTTAAAATTTCAGGATATCATTTAAAAATTGTCAAAATATTTTAAACTTTCTTAAAATCTCTTCAAATTCCTTCAAATTCGGTTAAATCGGTTAAAATGCTTTGAAATCTTGTGAAATTTCTGATGAAACTATTTGATAACAATTTTCAAAGAATTTTAGAAATTTTAGGAACTTTAAGGGATAAAAAGACTTTAAGGAATTTAAAAAATTGTTAAAGGATTCTGAGAGATTTTATTTCATTTTAGTGACTTTGTGGATTTTTAAAATGGTTCAAAAGAGTTATCAAAAGAATTTTTCAGACATTTTTATCAATTTCACTAGATTTCAAGACACACTTTTAAGAATCTCACTTTTATGAGATTCGAAGTGATTTTTAAGGGATTTCAAGATATTTCAAGTGTTTATAAGGCATTTTAATGAATTTCAACAGAATTCAAGAGATTTCAAGATCTTTCAAGTAATTTTAATGAATTTCAAGGGATTTTGTAATAGTTTAAACGATTTCAAGATGTTTTAAATGATTCTAAAAATTTAGTAAGGATTCTAGAGAATTTATAATTTCTTTAAAGGATTTAAGAACAATTTAAAAGATTTCAAGGAATTTACCCAAAGTTTCTTGTTATTTAAAATGTTTCTAAAAAGGTTATAAAAATGAGATTAAAAATTTAAAAGAAAATTTAATATAAAAAGTTCGAAAAATTAAAAAATTTAAAACCTTAAAAAGTTAATTTAAAAATCTTTTAAAATTTCAGGATATCTTTAAAAATCCTTAAAATCTCTTTAAATCTCTTCAAATTCCTTCAAATTCGCTAAAATCAGTTAAAATGCTTTGAAATCTTGTGAAATTTCTGAAAAAATCTTTTGATAACAATTTTCAACTCTTTTTAAAATCCTTTAATGTTTTCATCCCTTGAAATTCCTTAAAATCACTACAAATCTGTTACAATCATTTTATAATTTTTATTTATAAAATATTTGAAAAAACCTTTTGATAACAATTTTCCACTCTTTTTACAATCCTTTTAATCCTTGAAATACCTTAAAATCACTATAAAACTCTTAAAATCCTTTTATAATTTCTGCATTCTTCTGAAATCTCTTGAAATCCTTGAAATTCTACGAAATCTCTTAAAATCTCGGGCAAATAACTACAAATTTTAGGTTTAGGAAACTTTGGAAAATTTGTTGTTTGTTTTTTTATTCCAATAAATCGAAAAAAAAATCGTCAGACTATAAACGTCTGAAACTTCAACCAATTCTGTAATATACTTATTTGTATTTAAAAAATATTTCACGATAATTAAAAAAAAAATAAAAAAAAAACTAAAGAGGTACGAATTAATATTTTAATATTTACTTTTTAATATTTACTGAATATACACAGAGGCGATACTCTGAAATGACGAGAAAAATAAGAAGGAAATATTTCCAAGAGAAGAATTTTTTGAAATACATCTTCCGTGATAACAATTTTTAATCTCGAGATTTTATTGCTGGAAACTGAGCGTGAAAGTTAGAAGATTTCAAGATAGTCGAGGAAAACTGCAGTAAATGTTTTCGCCGCATTGCGCGCGTATTATAAAAACAGCGAAGAGTTTCATAACTCGGAGGAATTTTGCGCTTTGCGATAAGAAAAGCTCCTGACCTCAAAAGCGCCATATGACTCTGTCATCAGCGTAATTTTTTTTATTTTACTATGGACTTTCGACCGAATGAAACTGCGCGCGAAATTGTAGAGTCATTACTGCCAGATATGATTAAACTTTTTATAAGGTACTATAAAAATGAGGAAGGCTGTAGAAACGCAGCAAAGTATTTAAACGAGGGTCTCCTTTATGAAGGCTTCGGACTTATTAGATCACGGTCTCATGGAGCAAATAATAATATTCTCCCGGCGGCTATTCCCCCCTTTTTAAAATCCTATTGCCATATTTTTTAATCGCTCCATGCATGCTTGTCATTTATTCCCCTCGTTTCTCTAATTTACGCTACAGTTATGACTGAATGTAGCGAAGATATTTTTCAATTAGGACTTTTAATTAGGACTTTAATGAGGAGATATTTAATTTACTTTTTCTACAGATTTCAAATTATTTACTTCTTAAAATATGATATTAGTATTAGCTTATGATATTTATATTAACTAGCAATTATGATCCGAGCAATTATTTTCTCGCCTTTGCACACCTTTTGCTAGTAGAAAAATTAATTGAGAATTTTTAATTTTTGAAGTATAGAATCTTGTAATTCTTTATCCAATTTCAGGAATCTTCATGAATTTTATAAAATTCCTTAAAATTTATTATCTTTATTATCTTTAAAGTATTATTTATTTAATAAATAATTATTATTATTTATAATAAAATAATATTTATTTATTATTATCTTTATTATCCTTAAAAATTTGGTGAAATTCTTATCAATTTCGTAAATTCACTTGATATTTTTCAAAATTACTTAAAATTACTCAAAGTCCCATAAAGTCTTATTAAATATCTTAAAATTTCTGAAAATACACTGAAATTTTTTAAAATCTATTGGATCCATTCAAAGTCTTTAAAATTACTTAATATCTCAGAAAACAACATAAAATCCTTTAGAATTACTTAAAATTCCATCAAATGTGGATAAATCCCTTAAAGTTATTAAAAATCTTATACAATTTCATGAAATCCCTTAAAATTCTTGACAATACCATGAGATATAGTAAAATTTCATACAATATCTTAAAATCGTTTTAATATTCTTCAAAATCTGGTGAAATTCCTTAAAATTGCTTAAAACCTCATAGTCTCATTATATCTCTTAAAATTACTCAAAATTTCTACAAATAAATGTTCTTCAAATTACTTAATATCTCATAAAACATCTTAAATTTGCTTAAAATTACTTAGAATCTTCCAAAATATCATCAAATCCCATAAAATTACTTAAAATCCCATGAAATCCCTTGAAATTCCTGAAAATCCAATGAAATCTCATAAATTCCTTGAATTCCTTTAAGTCGTTAAAATAACTTAATATCCTATGAAAAATTGTAAAATCTCTGAAAATTACTTACAATTCCTTGCAATTTCGTAAAATAATTTAAAATTTTATAAAATTCCTCGAAATACCGTTAGAGTAAAAAAATAAATAAATAAATACCTTAAATACCTCACTTAATATTCCTAAAATCTTAATAAATTTCGAAAAGCCCTTTTCAATTCCTTAACATTAATCAAGATTCCATGAAATCTCTTAAAATTATTCAAAATTCCATGAAATTTCGTTAAATTCTTTAAAATTCTTGAAAATGCAATATAATCTCACCGAATCCTTAAAAATTTCTATAAGTAAATGTTAATCAAATTACTTAATATCTCACCTAAAATTACTTAGAATCTTCCAAAATATCACCAAATCCTATAAAATTACTTAAAATCCCATGAAATCCTTTAAAATCCCTTAAGTCGTTAGAATAACTTAATATTCTATGAAACGTAGCGAAATTTCTAAAAATTACTTAAAATTTCATGCAATTTCGTAAAATCCTTTAAAACTTCATAAAATTCCTCGAAATACTGGGAAATCACTTAATATTTCTAAAATCTCAATAAATTTCGTAAAGCCCTTTTAAATTCCTTAACAATTTTTAAAATTCCGTGAAATCTCATTAAATCTCTTAAACTATCTTAAAATTCAATGAAATTTCGTAAAATGTCTAAAAGTTTCTCTTAAAATTTCACAAAATATATAGTCAAATTCCTTAAAATTACTTTATAATCCTTTAAAACCTCATAATTTTTCCCAAAAAATGTGGGATTGGAAAAATTAAGGGATTTTAAAAGTATGCAAAATAATTGACTCAATAAATTTGTAAAATCCTTTTAAATTCCTTAAAATTATTCAAAATCCTATGAAATCCCATTAAAACCCTCAAAATATCTAAAAATCCAAGGGAATTTTGTTAAGTCCCTTCAAATACCTAAAAAGTTTCTAAAATTACTCAAAATCCCACAACATATCTATCGTTAAATCTTTTAAGATTTCTCAAAATCCCATCATCCCTTAAAATTGCTAAAAATCCAATGAAATTTCGTAAAATCCCTTGAATCTCTTAAAAGTCCTTTAAAATCCCTTAAAATATCTGAAAATCCAATGAAACTTGGTGAAAATCCTTGAAACAGCTTTAAAGTTTCTAAATAAAATTACTTAAAATTACACAAAATATCGTTAAATCCTTAAAAATGTTTTAAAATCCCATGAAATCTCGGTATATACTTTCAATTACCTTAAAACCCAATGAAAACTCTTTATTAAATTTTTAGATTCCTTAAATTCCTTTAGATTCTATAAACACCCAATAACTGGTAAAATCCCTTAAAATTTCTGAAAATCAGAATAAATTTCATAAAATTCCTTGAAATTGCGTGAAATCCTTTAATATTTCTAAAATTTCAATAAATTTTCTAAAATTCGTGTTCTCTGTCTTAATATATTCTTTTTGAAATCGTAAATAGTCTGAAGATTGTTTACAAAATTCAAATTCGATACATTCACAGTTTACACAATTCGCTCAGTTTTTAAACCAATCAGGTTTTCGACAACAATGTGTTCGATATATTATTGGTAACTTCACTTTTTTAAAACAGGATATAATCTGTATAAAAGATGTTCAAGATCAAAAGCAGATTTGTGCATTGCAGTCCATCTTGATCATGCATTGTCGACGGAATCTACATATATATATATATATATATTATACGAAATTTCCATTTCGCGATATATCATTTTCATACGTCGGTGACGGTTTCGTCCTATGCGTCTGAACATTTTCATCCCTTGCGTCATCGTATTTCATGCTTCGGATTCCTATTTCATGCGTTATGCGCGTGAAATAAAGTTCCCTAAACTCGTCGGACCGTGTATCGCGAATAGAACATTATTGTGATACATGACACCTCCCTATACAATGGATGTTCGAATATTAAGAAATTACGTCACCCTCCGTCTGCAAGTCCCGCGAAAGTAATATCTTTCCAAGAAATATTACTCCCGAGAAGAAAGGAAACTGGAAGAAATAGATCCGAAAGGCAGTTACTTATTTTATTCCACTTTTTCAATATATTCATCAATCCCTTTTTGCTTCTTCAATGTCCTCTTTATTTTCCCACCCGGTTTTTTCAATGCCCATTTTTTTTATCTATTTTTACAACCCCCCTTTTTTCCAATCCTTTCAAAAACCTTTTTCCTACTTATTTTGTCCTTTTTATCAACTCTCTTTTCTAAACACGTTTTTTTTTACCAGGACGAAGTAACTTTTTTTAAAATTGCAAGGAACGTTAGATCTCAATGTTTTGTAAAAATATCAATAACTTTCGAATAATGAACATTTTTTATATTTCTTGTACGTATTTTAAAAGTGGATTTCTATGGATAGACTTATTAAAATAGATAGACTTATTTAAAAAATTGCACAAATTATTTCTCCGCATTAAACAAGGGTTCACATTTCGATTTGAAATACGTAAAAACTTCAATATTACCTGATGAGTAGGAAAATAATAATAAAAATCAAATGAATGTAAATTTTATTCAGAAACATCATGATTAATGATTTTTTATATTTTATAAAAATATTTTTCTCAGTGGGAAAAATATTTAAATGTTTTCAACTTTTTCACGCCAACTTTAAGTCCCGCACAATACAAAGAAAAACATATTAGATTCTATAGAAAGTTATCTTTAAAATAAATTCCAGGAATTTAAAAAATGTTCATTATTTCGAAAAGTTATTAATATTTTTATAAAACACTAGTAATTATGATGCGCGCGTCGCGCGTTTTTCGTTTTTGGTAGTAGAAAAAATAAAATAATTTAATTCTTTATCTAATTTCTGGAATCTTCTTGAGTTTTATAAAATTCCTTAAAATGCCTTTATTATCCTTCAAAATATTGTGAAATTCCTTTAAATTTCGCAAATTCACTTAAGATTTCTTAAAATTACTTAAAATTACTCAAATCCCATAAAGTATCATTAAATCTGTTAAAATTTCTGAAAATCCACTGAAATTTTGTAAAATCTATTGAATCCATACAAAGTCCTTAAAATTACTAAACATCCCATAAAACATCGTAAAATCCCTTAAAATTACTTAAAATTCCATAAAATATGGATAAACCCCTTAAAGTTATTTAAAATCCTATGAAATTTCATGAAATCCCTTAAAATATCTGACAATCCCATGAAATCTCGTAAAATTCCCATAAAAGAACTTAAAATCGTTTTAACATCCTTAAAAATCTGGTGAAATTCCTTAAAATTCCTTAAAATTACTTAAAATCTCATAGTCTCATTATATCTCTTAAAATTACTCAAAATTCCATGAAATTTCGTTAAATTCTTTAAAATTCTTGAAAATTCAATATAATCTCAGCAAATCCTTAAAAATTTCTATAAATAAATATTAATCAAATTACTTAATATCTAATCAAATATCTTAAAGTTACCTAAAATTATTTATAATCTCCTAAAATATCATCAAATCCCATAAAATTACTTAAAATTCCATGAAATCCCTTAAAATCCCTTAAGTTGTTAGAATAACTTAATATTCTATGAAACGTAGTGAAATTTCTAAAAATTACTTAAAATTTCATGCAATTTCGTAAAATTCTTTAAAACTTCATAAAATTCCTCGAAATACTGTGAAATCACTTAATATTTCTAAAATCTCAATAAATTTCGTAAAGCCCTTTTAAATTCCTTAAGAATTTTTAAAATTCCGTGAAATCTCATTAAATCTCTTAAAATACCTTAAAATTCAATGAAATTTCGTAAAATGTCTGAAAGTTTCTCTTAAAATTTCACAAAATATATAGTCAAATTCCTTAAAATTACTTTATAATTCTTTAAAATCTCATAATTTTTCCCAAAAAATGTGGGATTGGAAAAATTAAGGGATTTCAAAAGTATTGAAAATAAGTGACTCAATAAATTTGTAAAATCCTTTTAAATTCCTTAAAATTATTCAAAATCCTATTAAATCCCATTTTGTGAAATCCCTTCAAAGACCTTAAAAGTTTTTAAAATCACTTAAAATCCCATAAAATATATATGGTTGAATCTTTTAAGATTTCTCAAAATCCCATCATCTTAAAATTGCAAAAATCCAATGAAATTTCCTAAAATCTCTTGAACCTCTTAACCCTTAGCTGCCACACTTTTCTGATAAAACATAGCTGCCACAATAGGGTAAATTTCACCCCAGTGAAAAAATGTTATTATGAAGAAACTATTGAATATTCTTGGCTAAAAATTTTCTTGTATAATGTTTAGTAAGTACTTTAATCATTTATATGGGCAGATTATTCAATTATAGAAATCTTGTATCTTAAAAAAATTAATTTAACGAAAATGAATTGAAATGAACGACAGATATCGCCGTAAGTATCGATTTCGTGGTTTTACTTATTAAAAATTGTGCAAGAAACGGCTGGGGTAAGCTGCACCCCAGTGTGGCATCTAAGGGTCAAAAGTCCTTAAAACTATTTAATATCCCTTAAAATATCTGAAAATCCAATGAAACTTTGTGAAAATCCCTGAAATAGCTTTACACTTTCTAAAATTACTTAAAATAACACAAAATATCGTTAAATCCTTTAAAATTATTTAAAATCCCATGAAATCTCGTAAAATGTAATTTTACTTATTTATAATTAATATCTGTATTTATTCAAATATTTTAAATTGAAATTTGAAATTGCAAATCACACACTAAATGTTTGATTTACTTTTCTTCGAAAGAATAACCTTTTATAAGAAGAGAGCAATCATAATTTTTTCCCATACATATTTTACTGCTTTTCGTCAGCAATTTGAAATACGACTGTCATAAAGGACAGAGGCCGCGTGACTCTACGAATCAGTGGGCAACAGATTACAGCAACACGTATATTTCGTTCCTTTATGTGAATATTAAATTGCACTCATGCACACAACACTCTCTCGTAAAATATCAATATCCACTTTCATCTCTCGTTTATAAAAACGTTCAGCTCACGAAAGAGAATGGTAATAATGACTCTGAAATTTGTAGTTACATAAACGAAACAACGAAGAGTAATAATACTCCTTTTTCATTATTTCAATTCTGAATTGAAATAATCTAAATTGAAATAATCCATTGAACATTTTTCCATGAAAATGAGTATGTATTTATAACAAAAGCACACGGATAATTTAATTACAAATTTTATTGCGAAAACAGTTTATTACCTAATTGGAAAATAAAACAACGATCGCGAATAAAATGTTATCGTAATCAATCAATTAAGACTGTAATTGTAGATTTTCAATAGTGGGAAAAAAATAGAGCGTGGTAAAACCGCACAATTGGTATTTGGAAACTTGTAGGTATTTCTATTCATTATTTTTCGCAACCGATAATAAGGGGTGGCGTGGTTGATGGCAGCGAGGCGTGATATTGATACCCCTCGATTTCCTAAGGGCTGATATGCTTTCCCTTCTCGTCCCTCTACTTCTTGTCTGAGCCAACATTCCTCTTTAGCTTTAAACCTGACACCCTACAGGATTTTTATGATAACAAAGTGACTACCAGCGTTTCCAAATTCTCGCACACCAAACTTTTAGACATAAAATAAAAGTTCTTTTTTTAACAATAATAGGAAATAAATTAAATATAAAATGAATAATGATAAATATAAAATATAAAAAGAATGGTAAGATTTTGGGATGAATATTATATAGGAATTTATTGTTTGTTGAACAACGTTTTTTCACGAGGAATTAATTTTTTTTCCCATCGTGAGTAAATAAAATCGACCACGTGATTGATCAAGAACGTAATATTGAAAAGTGGATTTATATTTATTCTAGCAAATGTTGATTTTCAAATTCTATGTATATTTGTTGAGTATACAATTTACAACTAGTTAATCGGTTGTTGGCGAAACTCGCGTTTTCAAATGGAAATCAGTAGCTGCAGTAGCACTTTAAAGTGAGCTTGCACTCACAGTTCAGGAGTCACACAAAGTTTTAACTTTTAAGTTAACTTATCACAACTCGCTATCCCTAAAGGCTTACACAACACATAACTTTCTTTCTAAGCACTATTATCCTATCCTGTATTAACATAAAATCACAAGTGGCTATTTAATTTTTAGAAAGTTTTTCCTCTTTAACTCGAATGATTCCGAAAATTCGGATAAATTCGGATTCATTTGAATTGACTGAATTTATTCGGATTGAAAGCTCGGATTAACTGATTAATTCGGATTGGAAGATTCATTCGAATTGTTTTGTAATTGAATTTCAATCCGAAGCTTTCGCTAGGGTAGTTTTCAATTAGAAAATTGTTTTGAGACGTAAACAACGGTAGCAAAAATAGAAATTCCATTAGCATTCAACTTTTACTTAAACTTAGTTATAGTCTCAGTGCCTTGTTATTACTCTGCACTTCTATTAGTACTCATGAAGTTTCTAAATTCGTTAATACGATTATGGAAGTTTCTCTCCCTTCCGGCCTGATTACAGGACCACGCCTCCTTGATTTTCATTGAAAGTTCAGAGTCAAATTTGTAACGCGTTGGACGGTTCTCACCGTATCTTCGCGTGCGTTACATAAATCTTAATATGCGAGCACTCCTTTAAATTATTCAAAACTCTCTTTGATAAAGGCACTGGAGATTCTATCGCGTTTTCAAAACTTTGTGAGAAACGATCGGCTTAAATGAACCCACAAGTTTTCCACAAATTCTGCAAATTTATTTCAGTCTTACTCGCAACTGCCCCTTTCCTAACGTCTTTTTTCAACTTCTTTTTCCAAACCTGTTTATCAAGCTTCTTTTCCACCTACTTTCTTAACCTTCTTTTCCAACCTTATTTTCAATCTTCTTTTTCATACCTTTATGTGAAAAAGGTTTCCATTGTTTCCATTTTGGGAAGATTAGAAAAGGGGGTTGAAAAGGAGTGGGGAAACGCATTTACAAATAAGTATCAAGTCAAAATAATAAATAAGTATCGAAATTAGTAGAAATTTGATTTAAAAACAGCCTCGAACTGAAATTTTGTCTTATGATATTCCGAGTACATCCAGGGACTGTGGATTTTGATTATTTGATAAAATTACCATATACTTATATGTTTTATGTAAATTGAGAGAAAATAGAGGAGAAACGTGAATTGCGTTGGTAACTGGGTTTGGAAGTACGCGGGCTGGGGTTTGGGGTTGTATTGATCGGTGGCGTTGCGTGGGGTAGTGACTGAAACAGTAGGCACCTTTAGTCACTGAAGTACTACTGAAATTCGGACAAGCGTGGCCTTGACCAGCGAACCCCTCCTTGAAATGGATATAACTTATCTCACATCGCAATTTATTTCAAAGTATTTGAGTTACTTTATCTTCACGATCATCCCATTTGTGCAACAAAGTATTAGAAACATTTTTGTAAACAATAAATCTTCCCAACGTAGAAGCTCAATAAAAAAATTCGTAATAGACACATGCATGTTGCTACTAGGATTGGGGAAAGATTTTTTTCCACCATTTACTTTTCTAATGTCTAGTTTCCCTGCTGGAAGTAAGGAGATAGAAATCCCTTTCTATCCATAATTATATCCCCGTGTCCGATGATATCTATCTCGTCCTATCTCTCAGTCTATCCCTGTGTCTAATAATATCTATCTCTTCCTATCCCTCAGTCTATCTCTAGTAATATCAATCTCTTCCTATCTCTTAGTCTATCCCTGAGTCTGATAATATCTATCTCTTCCTATCCCTCAGTCTATCTCTATTTCTGGTAATGTCTATCTCCTTCTATCTCTTAGTGTATTTATTCGCGAAAAAATTTTAATCCTTTCTATCCCTAATTTTATCTCCCTTGCTAGAAATTTTTAACTTTTTCTATCCTCAATGCTATTTCTTTCTTATTAACTTATTAATATTCATATTTTAAACATGCATAATTTTATAACTACAATATTTTGTACATAAATAAGATAAACAAAGACAAATTGGAATAGAAAAGAGTTAAATTGAAACAGAGAAGAAGACATTCAAAAAGATAAGTGTAGAAATAGGCTGCGAGAGAAATCAGGGGATTTAAACACATAGCAGTAAATTTGGATTGATAATGAAAAAGAAAGAGATAAATGAGGATAGGGGAGAGATTGAAAGGGACAGAAAAGAGGAATTAAAAGAGATTGGAGCGAATTTTGATCGACAAGAAGATAGAAAGGTATAGGCGATAATAGAAGAGAGATAGACAGGAATAAAGAAGTGGGGATTGAAAGAGATAAGAGTGAATTGAGATTGACAAGGAGACAGAAAGGGATAGACTAGAATAGGCGAAAAATAGGAACGAATATAGATGTGGCGATTGGAAGAGATAGGCGTGGATGTGGATTGAAATAGAGATAGACAAGAGATAAAAAGAAATAGGCAGAGATAGACAAGAGATAGAAAGATATAGGTGGAGATAGACAAGAGATAGAAAGGGATAGAAAAGAGGAGATTCAAAGAGATAAGAGTGAATGTGGATTGAAATGGTGATCAAAGGAGATAGAGGGGATAGGTGAGATATAGAAAGGGATTAATAAACAATAGAAAAGGATTGGCAGATATATACAGAGATAGTAAGAGATAGAAAGAAATAGGCGAAGTAGACGAGAGATAGAAAGAAATAGGCGAAGATAGACAAGAGATAGAAAGAGATAGGCGGAGATAGACAGAAAGGGATAGAAAAGGATAGAAAGAGGAGATTCAATAGAGGAATAGAAAAGACGAGATTCAAAGAGATAAGCGTGAATATGGATTGAAATGGGAATAGAATGGAATAGAGAATTGAAAATTTAAAGAGATAAAAGCGAATTAAGATTGACAGGAAGATAGAAAGGGATAGAAAAGAAGAGATTCAAAGAGATAAGTGTGAATGTGGATTGAAATGGAGATAGAATGGGATAGAAAACTGAAAATTAAAACATATAAAAGCGAATTAAGATTGACAAGATAGAAAGGGATAGACAGGTATATACAGAGATAGAAAGAGATAGAGAAGTGGGGATTGAAAGAGACAGGCGGAGATAGACAATAGATAAAAAGAGATAGGCGGAGGTAGACAAGATATAGAGTGAAATTGTCGGAGATAAACAAAAGATAGAAAGGGATTGAAAAGAAGGGATTGAAGGAGATAAGCGTGAATGTGGATTGAAATGGAGATAGAATGGGATAGAGAACTCAAAATAAAAAGAGATAAAAGCGAATTAAGTTTGACAAGAGGATAGAAAGGGATAGACAGGTATATATATAGAGATAGAAAGAGGTAGAGAAGTGGGGATTGAAAGAGATAGGCGGAGATAGACAAGAGATACAAATGGATAGAAAAGAGGAGATTCAAAGAGATAACCGTGAATGTGGATTGAAATTGAGATAGAAAGGGATAGAAGGGATAGGCGAGAGATAAAAAGGGATAAAAAAACGTTATCCATTTCTATATTAAAAATAAAAGAATATAGAAAGGGATAGGATTTCTATCTCTTTACTTCCACTAAGGTTCATAATATTTGACAAAGGTGAAACTCAACGAAACAATTTCAAACTTTTGAAGTTTTTATATATATTTTATATATGAAAAAGAAAAGAGTATAAAAAATGATAGAATAAATTGCTGAAGATTGAAATATATTTTATGATTATCTGAGAATTGATGTTTTCAGTCTCAGTTATTTATTTCGGCCAAGTAAGAGAAAGGTCTGGCATTGGACTCATTCTTTTGAAATCATCTTTAAAAAATGAGAGGTTGGATAAAGCTGACCTGACAGACTGCGGTCTTGGTTTGTGCTCTGCAGTGCAGATAAGCGTTCAACCTATTCCTCTGGGTAAAAGACTACATGACTATAGCAGTTTCCTAGCGGATTTCTGGAGACAGAATTAAGTGTTCGCGAGACAATTTACGAGACAATCGTTTTAATATTGTATAATTCTTTATTAATAAAAATTCTCACTAAAATTCAAATACTGTGGAAAGTCATCAAAGAAGAGTATAATTTTTTAGTTCATTTTGCACTGTAATCGACGTGAGCTCTCATGAAAGTATGTTGGATGTAAGATTAGTTCTAGTGAACGATCGAAAGTTGTTCGAACGTCCTATTGTCACGTACAGGAGCTTGCAACAACGAAAAAAAGAAATCAGTTCGCGCTAGTTTCAAAGCTGCTATTATTTCGCCCCTGGGGGTAAAAGTAGGTAAACTGCGATAAAGGTACGAAAGAATAGTCTCCCTGCAGTAACGCTGTATACCGTAATAGCAATCAAGCGTACGTTGGTCGCAACAGTAAAAGTAAATATAAATAGCAACGTTAAGGTACTCTTCTCGTTTTCGTCTTTTGGGGCTAAACACACTTCTTACTTTTCTTATCATTGTCGATTAACCTCTTTTTTTTTACTGAATCGTATCCTTAATGCTTCCTGCCTTCTGACAAAATTATGGTACTAAATTACCAAAATCATAAAAAAATTTTTTTTTCATTTTAATTAGTAAATTAAATATTGATCGCAATTTTAAAGCATCGAATTTTTCTTATTTTTGAGCCTCTTTGAAAAATGGATTATTTAATTGTTTGGAGGTATTTTAATGAAATTAAATATTAAATAATTATTGCCCCATAAATGCTCAATAATATTAAAATATTTTTATCGAAAATAGAAAAGCTGACTAGGACCTCGTCAGAATCCTGTTTTAAATAGGGCAAATTGAGATAATTTATGTACGGGAAGGGGGTTTAGAAAAAGGGATGAGAAAACAAGGTTGGGAAAGATGGTGGGAAAAATCGGTTTAGAAAAGGAGGTTGGAAAAATGATTTGAAAACGGGAATGGAAAAGAAGGTTGAAAAAGACGGTGGAAAAAGCAGTTTGATACCTGAGTTTGGAAAAAGGGATTAGGAAAAAATAACATTATAGTTTGGAAAAAAATTTGGAAAAGGTGACAGGAAAAGGGGGTTGTTATACTTTAATTTTAATAAAAGAGAATTTGTCTGTCCTCTATTAAAAAAGAGTATACAGAGGGACGATTCAAGTTAGATTCAGTAGAAAATGGTGAGGGGCAAAAAGAAGCATGTGGTACGATAATAATGAGGGACGGTGGTTAAAGTTGAGGATTTGAGGTGCCCCGCACAGGTTTGGGCAGATAGTTAGGATAGTCTCGCTTGGATAAATATTAAATCTGCATCTCAGGGATTTCGGGAGACTCCCAAGTACAAGGAGAAAGGGAAGATAAAAGAAATACATAGAGGGTAAGAAAGAGAGAGGGGTGACTACGGTAAAAACAAAGTAAAAAAAGAAAAAAATAAAAAAAGTAAAATGTAACAAGTAAAAAGGCTCTCCGACGCTCATATGCAAAAAGCAGAACAGTGTCTGCTATAGCGGAGAACATTAAAGTGGGCAGGGCACTGCCGCTACACGGAATGAATATTTAAAGCAAAACCTCAGTTCTACCCTACAAAAGCAGTTGTTGGGGACAGAAAAGAAGGGGTTAACATTGTCGGGTTTTCTACAGTTTCCTTTACGAGTTGCAGTCTTTAGGTATATTTTTCTTAATCGCTAAACTTGAACGTCCGATCCAACGATCACGAGAAAGGAAGGTATGCAAAAAACTTGAGCAAATTCTGCATTCGTTGAAGAAATTTCATTTTATCTAAACCCTTATAAAAAATGACGTCTGACGAGCAAGAAAATTCAGATTTTTTAAAATCCATTTCAGATTTTTTTTTTAGAAGTTCTTTGAACTTCTGTGATGCATGTAATTCTTGTAAAGTTAAATTTATAATGACTATAATAAACGACTTAAATTATCCGGGAACTTAATATTGGCCTCAAAAATAGAGGCGAGGCTGACAAAAGTTCTAAGTTCTAAATGAAAACTCGTAAAAAGTTTCTGAGTACATTTCATTTAACGGGTCAGATTAAGGGCTTTGGAATAAATCTTGAAGCGAGTTTGCACTTTATTTCATTTCGGATTTAGAACTTTTTAAATGCGAATCTCAAAGGGGTTTTTCGACTTTTATTATGTAGTTCTAAATTGAAAAGGCTCAGTTGTTATAAAGCGGAAAAATACGTAATTATATTTATATTTTATGGAAACATTTTATTTAAAGTTTTATTAATAAAATTTGTCAAAATGGGAAAGACTAATTAAAATAAATTTTTAATTCCGTCAGTTTTTGCTGTCCTGTTTTAAATGTACATACACTTATCGCAAAAACTTATTTTTCACTTTTTAAGGTCAGTTATAATAATTATTTAATATTTATGAGTTGAAATATATATTTATACAGCTTTAAATTCTCGTGAAATCCTTTAGGAAATCTTGGAAAATATCTTGAAATCCTCTTAAAATCCCTAGAATCACTTAAAATTTCGTGAAACCCTTTTTAATTCCTTAAAATCACTGAAATCTCTTAAAATTCAGTAAAATCTCTTAAAGTCCTTTATGATATCTTATAATTTTTAAATCTCGTGAAAGCTCTGGAAAATCCTAACATTCTTTAGAAATCCTTTTAGATTCCCTAGAATGAATGAAAATTTCTTGAAATCTCCTTAAATTTATTTATATCGCTTTAAATTCTCTTGAAATCATTTAGGAAATCTTGATATCTTTAATATTTTGGAAAATATCTTGAAATCCTCTTAAAATCCCTAAAATCACTTGAAATTTCGTGAAACCCTTTTAAATTCCTTAAAATAACTTGAAATCTATTAAAATTAACTAAAATACCTTAAAGTTCTTTACCATATCTTACATATAATTTTTAAAATCTTGTGAAAGCTCTGGAAAATCCTTACATTCTTTGGAAATCCTTTTAGATTTCCTAAAATGACTGAAAATTTCTTGAAACCTCCTTAAATTACTTAAAATCACTTGAAATTTATTTATATCGTTTTAAATTCTCTTGAAATCATTTAGAAAATCTTGATATCTTTGAAATCTTGGAAAATATATTAAAATCCTCTTAAATTCCTCAGAATCACTTGAAATTTCTTTAAATTCTTTTCAGTTCCTTCAAATCACTTGAAATCTCTTAAAATTCAGTAAAATCTCTTAAAGTCTTTTATGATATCATATAATTTTTAAATCTTGTGAAAGCTTTGCAAAATCCTTACATTCTTTAAAAATCCTTTTAAATTCCCTAGAATGACTGAAAAATTTTTTTAATCTTCTTAAATTCCTTAACATCACTTGAAATCTATTTACATCGCGTTAAATTCTCCTGAAATCCTTTAGGAAAACTTGATATGTTTGAAATCTTGGAAAAAAATCTTAAAATCCTTTTTAGTTCCCTAGAATCACTTAAAATTTCTTAAAATCTTCTCAAATTCCTTAAAATCACATGAAATCTTTTAAAAATCCTTTTAAATTCTTTAATATCATTTAAAATCCCTTCAAATACTTAAAAAAATTTTAATATTCGAAAATCTTGAAACTCTCTTGAACTATTTTGAAATTCTTTAAAAATTTATTAAAATCTCTTATTGTTTCTGTATAATTAACACTTCTTATTTATATAATAATAGGAGTTTTCTTTTCAGAATATTAAATATTTTAATAATCTCATATAGTGAATAATAATTCCGCAGAATAGTTTTTTAATCCTGATGGGGCATTGACCAGTTTTTCCTAGGTGGGGTATTAATAGGTTATTTTTTAGGTAAACTGACAAGGCCCTGGTCAGTTTTCCTTAAGTAGGGCAATATCCAGCCAAAGCGTTTCAAACCTTGTGTGGGCCTTACACGGAGAAAATTTGTTCGTTAAACTTTACTGAACTGTTGAAGAAA
>CAJFCO010000403.1:662037-697890 GCA_904066015.1 Synergus gifuensis
TAGACGTAGCTAATGTGCATTATGGGTGGGCGTTGATAGTAGGCGGAAACGATTATAAATATTTTCAGTTTATCTCTGTCATTAATCGTATTAATCTCCTTTCCACTTGAAAAATGAATGTCAAGCCTATTAAAAGTTGACGTTGTTTTAAAAGACGTTTTACAAAATAAAAGGTAAAGTTAATCCACAAAATGCGCGAAAGGAAGAAAAGATGGAGAAGATGCAATAAAATGAGAGGCGGAATTGACAAGAGATAGCAGATACCCTCGTAAGCGTTGCACGCGCAATTACACCGAAGCTTGGAGATAATCCGAGGTTTATGTCGACGCGATTGTGCGCTCCATCGCGGCGATGATTTGAATCTGCGACAGCGTCTATTATTGGTGGAGCGGAGATAGTACGAACGTATATTGTGTATTCTACATACACATAAATGACTGTGGTAACTGCGGTGCATATAAAGGTAAATCTTCCATTTGGAACATTCGCGGTACCATTATTGCCAATTACACCGTGCCAGGTAACTATCGGGATGAACAGGTGTAACGTTCTTCAGTTATGTTCTCGTCTCTCTTTTATAACTCTTCATTATCTCCGTTTAATTCTATTCCCCCCCCACCTTTCAATATTCCCCTTTTGAAATTCCCTTAAACGTATTAACCAATTTTTCAATCACCAGACAGATCTTATCAGTTTGAAAATATAATAATGGAAATAATCGACATCTTCTATCCGGCTTCGTCTCGCGGAATCGACAATTCTCGTCACTCGATAAGAATCCAATTTAAAGAAGCGTCGTGACTCTGATGATTTTCTCTCGAGATATCTGCACTGGCGCTGTTCGCATCGTACGATAATGAAAGAATAAATCAACAAAAAAGTGTAATTAGTGCAAGCCGGCAAACGAACGAAATACGCGACTAAAAGCTTGCTCGGCAACTTTTTTTTCGTGAAAACAGAAACTCGTTTGGGCTTTCGTAGCGGTACTCGCTTAAATGAAACGCTCAATCGTGCTCGTTCGATTGAACGGAATCGAGTGTCTCGTTTCGAATTTCACCAGGTACTCACCGGATATACGCTTTATTTATTATTTTTTTGCCCTTTTGAAATGCCGAACTAAAGCTAAACTTTATAGTGGCATATCGCTGTAATTTCACAGCTTGAAAAAAAGACATTTAAAAATTAACTGTTTCTAAAATTTTAATTTCTCCGAAAATTGTAGGTATATGATTTCCAATTTCTCGTTTGTTTGAAAAAAAAAGAATTAAAAGGTCATTTTTAAGTGCCTCTTGTGTCTAAATTTTAAATTAAAACCAGGTGTTAAAACTTTGTAGTGCAAAAAGCCTTGACGAAGTAATCTCCTTTTATGCCAAGGATGTTTGTCTTACGCGCCATTCAAGCAAGGTATATACTCTTCACGAACCCCGCCGAGGCTTTCCACTGGACAACCTTCAAATGGAGGTGTCGGTAAACAAAACAACAAGTTAAGGTCAACAAAACACCCTCCGTTCATCGTTCAATTTCTTTGAAGAAAATGAAAGGGCTACTTAGTTACTTTTTTGTAAAATAAAAAGTTGTTTTCAGTTTTCTCGGCAGTGTTTCGAATTTCACCATCAGAACAATATTTATCAAAATAGCGTCTAGACGATAAACACTTCCCTCATAAAAAAAGAAAAAATTTCAAAATTAGTTAATATAAATTAATAAAATATATACAAGCAAGCTAGCATAATATTTTACTTTTATATTATATATTAACATTTTTATTTCTTAAAAAATAATTATAAGATGGAAGAATCTATGTAAAAGTTAAACGAGATCAAGAGATCGGGTAAATTTTCTTCAAGAAAATTTGTTGCTATTTTTTTCCTACTTGTCTGTTATTTAACTCTTCTTAATATCGAATCACAGAATTCAATTTACCGAGCGATAAAATCGTCCGTTTTTCTAGTGGTTTGACTCGGATAAATAGGAGGGATCTTCAAGCTTCGCAAGAAAATTCTCCTTTTCTCTTCTTCTTTGTAAAAAGAAGGGACTTGGATTTAGGCGAGATTATCTAAAGTTAACGAAAATCTATGGCACGCGGCACCTCACTTCTGGCACACCATTTACTCTCACTTCGGTTTTACTCTTTTAAGGTGTAACACCCATTTTAAAAACACCTAGTATTTCTTAAAGTTTGGTTTTTCTATTAATGTTATAATTTCAAAAGTAACTGGTTTACCTTTTCCACATTCTTTCCAAGTCCATTTTCTAACTAGTCTATTTTCCAGCTTTTCCATAATTGAAAGTAAGAATCTAGTTTTGAAAAATATAATTTGTCAATAACTCAATTAAAACATCTGTAATTTATAAGTCGGAATTTGATATTTTTAAACTTCGGTTTCGCTCAGCTTTCACAACTCAAACCCGTGCAGAAATTGTCGCAATTAGCCCTATTTAAAATAGGGTTCTGACGAGGCTCTGGTCGGCATTCCTATTTTCGATAAAAATATTCTAATATTATTGGTAATTTATGGGGCAATGATACAATTTATTGATATTGAAGCAGGGTATTGAAGAGTTTTTTACGTTGAAACCAAACATGGGGTTAAAGTAGGGCAATCTCAAGATTTTTCACACTTGATTATTTATGAAAAAATAAAAGATGGTTATATTTATATATTGGAAAATTTAATAATTTGTTTATTGTTGAAAAACGCGGAAAAATATATTTCTAGGAATTTTATACAGGTACCAATGAAAATTATTATTAAATTACATTTTATGATATTATTTTCATAATTTGTAATAATTAGAGGTTTAAAATGATTTTGAAGAATGACAAGAATTTTTAGTAATTTTAGTAAATTTCAAGAGGTTTAACAAATTTTAAAGTAAAACATTTTTTTTTTTTTGACAAATTACTTCAAAATTTTAAACTTTTTTGAATGTTTTGAAAGACCGTAAAATCGCTTGAAATCTTTAGAAAACTTTTGCCATGTTTTAATAACTCTGAAATTTCTTGAAAATTCTTTAATTTTTTCATGTTCTTTTAAAATCCTTTCACATTTAACTTCATTAAGTAAAAATCCTTTACAATATTTACAAATATTTTTAAAAAACAGAAAGTTCTGAAAGTTTTATGGTATTTTTCGGAATTCCTTGAAAACTTTTTTAAATCACTTGAAATCTCTCGAAATCGATTTAAACTTCCTATAAAACTACTTAAAATCTCTTAAAATCTTTTAGGAAATCTTAATATCTTTGAAATAATGTAAAATCTCTTGAAATATCTTTAAATTCCATAAATAACTTGAAATCTATATTTATATCACTTTAAATTCTCCTGAAAACCTTTAGGAAATCTTGATATCTTTGAAATCTTGGATAATATCTTAAAATCCTTTTAAATTCCCTAGAATTACTTGAAACTTCTTGAAACCCTTTTATATTCCTTAAAATCACTTCAAATCTCTTAAAATTCACTAAAATCTCTTAAAGTCCTTTACGATATTTTATAAATCTTAAATATTGTGAAAGCTCTGGAAAATCCTTACATTCTTTGGAAATCCTTTTAAACTCGCTAGAATGACTTAAAATTTTTTGTAATCTACTTAAATTCCTTAAATTACTTGAAATCTATTTATATTGCTTTAAATTTTCCTGAAATCCTTTAGTAAATCTTGATATCTTTGAAATCTTGGAAAATATCTTAAAATCCTTTTAAATTCCCTAGAATTACTTGAAATTTCTTGAAACCCTTTTATATTCCTTAAAATCACTTGAAATCTCTTAAAATTCACTAAAATCTCTTAAAGTCCTTTACGATATCTTATAATTTTTAAATTTTGTGAAAGGTCTAGAAAATCCTTAAATTCTTTGGAAATCCTTATTCTAAATTCCCTAGAATGATTTAAAATTTCTTGAAATCTCCTTAAATTACTTAAAATCAATTGAAATTTATTTATATCGCTTTAAATTCTCTTGAAATAATTTAGGAAATCTTGATATCTCTGAAATCTTGGAAAATATCTTAAAATCCTTTTAAATTCTCCAGAATCCCTTGAAATTTCTTTAAACCCTTTTAAATTCCTTAAAATCACTTGAAATTTCTTAAAATTCACTGAAATCTCTTAAAGTCCTTTACGATATCTTATCATTCTTATATCTTATGAAAGCTCTGTAAAATCCTTATATTCTTTAGAAATCCTTTTAAATTCCCTATAATGACTTAAAATTTCTTTAATTCTCCTTAAATTCCTTAAAATCACTTAAAATATTTTAATATCATTTAAAATCCTTTCAAATGCTTAAAAAAATTTAATATTATAAAATCTTGAAACTCTCCTGAACTTTGTGGAAATTCTTACAAAAATTTCTTAAAATTACTTATTGTTTATAAATAATTAAAATCTCTTTCTTATAATAGGACTTTTGTTTTCAGAAAATAAAATAGCTTAATAATCATATATTGTGAATAATAAATCCACATAATAGTTTTTGGGGTATTGACCAGTTTTTTCTAGGTGGGGTATTTTCTAGGGCTTTTCTTGGGTAAACTGACAAGGCCCTGGCTAATTTTCTTTAAGTATGGCAATATTCTGCAAAGCGTTACAAGCCTTGTATGGGCCTTGCCAGTTAACCTGGCTAAGACCACATCAAAAGTAGGGAAAACTGACTAGGACGTTCCAAGATTCACGTTTTAAATATAATACAAGTATAAGAATTCTATTTCTGCATGATTCATCTTTGGTAAAAGCTGAATCGAAAATTATAATGATGAAGGCTGCTCCTTGAACGAGCCGATCCTTTTTCGCAAGGAGTCATTGATCGGAGGCAACGGTCGTAAAATGAAGATTTGGCCGCGAGTTAAGAGGATGGGCGTGTGGAGGTGATTCGTGGTCTATGGAGGGTTACTTTGTTCGGTGAAACCCCAGAATCCGGCGTTTTATACCAGTGGCATACTAGCCCGTAGTAACGTAGGGGCGGATCTCATGTGCTCAGTCTGAATACTGATTCTCGACGGACGCATACATTACCTCGCGGATAAAAGACATTTGCATTTTGATAGACCGTGTAGAGTGCATTTGACGTTTCGCATGCATTTCCCGAGTGCGTACACGCCGCGCTAGCTACCCCACTTTACCCTTACCCTTATTTATTGCCCGATATATATATATAATTCTGTTTATTTCAAGTGCCCGTAAGACCCTTTTCACTGGATCTTCCTATCGCGCTTCACGCTTCCTTTGTCAAATACAAAGCCTCGAACCCTCCTCATGAAATTTTACAACCTGTTTTTCTTTACAACTAAAACCTAAAAGCAATTGATAATTTTTTCCCATAAATGTAAAGATTTATCGGTATAATAAGAATTATTGCCTTTCTAGGAAGGAAAAGCTTTATTGAGAGTTTCTGCTAGGCGAAATTTCTTGTTATTGAGCGGTTATTAAGTTATAATCATAAAGTTGTAAAATTTAAAGATGCTGCAATGCAAGCAAGATTGAAAATATCGGAAAACTGAAAATCAGCGAAAGATAAAAAGCGTCCGATGCCAGTGAATATAGAAGAGAACTCTTTTCTTCTATTTTTCATGAGGATTTTTTGATATATTTTTTTTCCAAACCAGAGAGGAAATTCTCTCACGTATATTACTTGAAGCGATCTAAATCGTATTTAAAATTGAACAATGCTTCATGTCAAAGGAAGAGTTTTGCATAAAATTTACGTTGTGAGTTGCGTATACTGATTCAAATTCGATTGCATAGTTGATGAACTGCTCTTAAACGACTTTGATAAGAGATCTAATGAACGTTGTCGGTATACGGTAAAGTCTTTACTCACCATAGTTCTTGCTACAGGTAGACTTGATTCTCGAACTAACGTGATTTCTAAACCACAGTTTTTGGGACGAAGTTCCTCAGTTCAATCGGATGATCCGATTGAACTCCTTAATTGATTCGCTCACTTACTGCATACCACTAAAACTGTCACTTGGCATTTTAGCCTTTTCACACCCGCACCTCCGTAGCAGCAGAAGCCGTCCGATGAAGATCATTTCTGAAACAAAAAATTAACTATTTTTAATGTTTATTTCGTTGTATTATTGATTTTTTAAATTTGAGGCAATAAGATTTGAAATAAGAAAATATTTAGCCACAACCCGTCCCCTAATCGAACAGGGATAGGGGGTGTGACCAAATATTGTCAAGTTTCAAATTCTCGCTTCTCTGGCGAATTCAAACTTCTCCCAGTGATGCAATAAAACACGATATTAATTCCTCCACGAAATGAAAAATGTCAATACTTTGGAGATGCTTTATGCGCACATCTCTGCAGATTACACAATAATTCAATTTCCTGCTGCCGAAAGCATCCGAAAACTCGAATGACAATTTCGCCGAGAGATATGAGGGATGTCGAAAAGCTTAGATCCATTTAGCGTACAAAATGGATTGCGCTATGGAAGGGTCGTTGGAGCTAATGCTATCCTACCCTAAGGACGATCGACACGTCCGTCCCGGAAGCGGCTGACGCGAATTACTTTGCACTTACGCCACCGAAGCGGAGAAATTAATCCTTTGACACACTTGTGCTGACCATCAAGTTTCATGTGTGTTATTAAACAGCATGATATACGCCTATGCGCATACACCAAACGACATTGCTATCTCGGAAACAAACTTAAATAAATTTTAGGATATAGAATAAGAATAGATATAAAATAGCTTAGGGGAAAAGGAAAAAATCTTCGCCTCGAAATACTCAGACTTACGTCTGACTACAGCGCGGCGAAGACACTTTCCACTTACACCGCGAGTGCAGCGTGGCAGGGAGGGGGACATGAACAAGCGCGGAGACCGAGAAATTGTATCTCGCGCATCTCCCTCCATGCGGTTCTGCCCTCACCACGCGACTCCGCGAAGCCCGCTGGGTATAAAAAGGCGAGCGCGACGAGAAATCGTCAGATTGTTCGGGGAAGGCATATCGCCCTAGAACAAGCTGGACTTGCTAATACATCTCGATGATGAAAGCCTGTACTACAGTAAAAAGATTAGATAAATAAAGCAATCAAACCTATCTACAGCCTCTATATTAAAAAAAAAAAAATAAATATCCTACACACATCTGGTTGAAAAAGACAATGTTACGGGTGGAGCTGGCAAAGGTAAAGGTAGAAGTAGGCAGACGCACTGAAACGACAAATAAAAGACAGAAAAGAGTCGTGAAAAAGTAGGTACACGTAGAGGCATCTTCAACATGGTAATGCGGAGGAGCACAAGAGCCTTCATTCTTTTTTTCCTTATATTCTTATTTCCTCATCTCTTTTTATTTTCTTCGTCTTCAGCTTGTGTATCGAGTACACCGAGATTCGAATAAGATGCGACAGCTACCAATACGTAAAGTCTTCGAAACTCGTCTCGTGTACGTCGGATGATCCTCGTTACTTCGTTACTGCAATATAAGGTGACGGCACTCTCACTGAATGGATGGAGATAGAAAAACATGGTACAGACGAGCAAAAGAGATTGACTGCAGAAGCCACCGGGACATAGTTACGTGCCTCAGCCGCAATGGAAGGCAATTTGTGTTCGATGCAACCTTCTTCTCAAGAACACTCAATCCGTTTGCTTAACATGATTTTTATCATTACTTATTCTAAGGCCTTGTCTTCCAGTCACTTTGCGACTTTAAGAAATAGTGTTTTAAATCTGCAAAAAACAAAAAAAAACATTATATACGTTTAAGATAATATTTGATAATTGTCTGTTTCGGTCGTTGACCGGACCATAAAAATGTATGAGCAATAGCAATAATAGCGATTCTTATAACGTTTTCTCTCGACCCAACCTTCTTTTGTTTTTCAGCCCTCGGCATCACGCAATCACTACCGATAGTGCTACTGTCTGTGAACCGCGTTTAAAAAGCGAGAGTAACAAACCAAAAGAACGAAAATGACGGGCGAGAGGGAGGAAGCTTGACGAGAGAAAATAGCGACGGTCGAAGAATCCGTCGCTCGTCAAATGTAAAATTGAAGGGAGGGGGGAGACATATTTGCACTCATGTGTGCAACCCCAACTACCCTGGGGGGTGCCTACTGCCTATGCACCCTCAAAAACTCAACATGCATTTCTATAAAGAGCCAACCCACCCATCCGTCTGCATGGAAAATGGGAAGAGACACCCTGCTAGACGGTCTTCTTCTGTGACATATGTCTCCACGCATGTGTACAGCGATACACCTGTATGTATTTCGTTATGTCATTCATATTTCCAGCAAAAACGGCTTTTCACTTTTTTCTTTCTCATTTCATTTTTTTTTCTTCCCGACTTTTCTCCTTCTTTTTCCTTTTTTCACCTTTTTTTCCGACGCCGTGCGGCTTAGTCGGCACGAGTGCATTTACTAAAGTATGTACTGGCATTCACACCTTTCGTTTACACAAATGCACACTGCACATTGCGACATTAATGCCTCTTCAGCTTGACGATTATCCCTAATGACTATTAAGGGAAATTGAAACTGATTTTTCACTTTGCGAGGACTCTAATTTCGAGTAGTTATCGTTTTACGCTTATAAATTCACCTTTTATGCAGTTTTTTGTATATGTTTAGTAGGTATGTGTGGTGTACATTGTTTGGCTCGCAATAATAAATATTTTTATCTAAAAATAGGTTATTAACTAAATTCTCTTCTGGTAGGCGATTATGTAATTTCATTTCACTTTTATTTCACTTTTACGTGAATTCATATTCACCTCAGTTCAGTTTTTTGTCAAAGTTCATATAGCGGATGTCAATTTTGACATTTCTAAATTCAAAACAGAATTAATTTTTCTTTTTTAACCTGTTTAACATGACTCTCAAGAAAAATAACTATTTTTCTCTTTAAATTGCACTTCATAGTTAGTGATAAAAAATTTTACTTGGACTGCAAATTATTCTTTGCAAATTCTCTTCGGCATCCTGTGAACACTAGCGAAATTGGAATTGGTATCCGAACCAAACAGTATCATTCCGATCTAATCCGAAGAAAGTTTTCAATCCGAATTAGTCAGAAATAATTCAAAATCAATTCAAAACTTTAATCTGAATGAAACCGCTAATCCAAATTAATCAGAATTAATCAGAGTTAATCCGAAATTTAATTACGAATAAATCCAATCAATCCGAATGAATCCGAATTTTTATGAATCATTTGGATTGATTCGGATAGACCGGATTCACTTGGATTAAAAGTCCTGATTGACCGGATTTATTCGGATTGAAAGTTTGGATTAATTCTGATTAATTCGGATTTATTCGAAATAAAAGTTCGGATTAATTCTGATTAATTCAGTTTGGCGGATTCTTTCGGATTGTAGGTTCGGATTGCTTTTGAATGTGTTTCGGATTAATTAGGATTGAAAATTTCCTACGGAATCGATCAGAATGAAACTGTATGGTTTGGATACAAATTCCGGAATGATTCGGATTGATTCGGAATGAATTTCAATTCGAAGCTTTCACCAACTTTCACTAGAGGGACCATGTGTCCCACCAAGTCATAGACTTAAACAAATACTGTAAAATTGAATAAAATAATAATAATAATAATATTGTAATAATAATAATAATAATACAAATACTTTTAAATGAATTTAAAAATGTCAAAATTGACATTCGCTGTGAATTTTGACAAAAAACTGAAGTGACGTGAATATGAATTCACATGAAAGTGAAATCAAAGTGAAATTCATTCCGAAACAATCCGAATCATTCCGGAATGTATTGTATTCGAACCAAACAGTTTCATTCCGACCTAATCCGACGGAAGTTTTCCATCCGCATTAATCAGAAATCCATTCAAAAGCAATCCGAACCTTTAATTCGAATGAATCCCCCAATCCGAACTAATCAGAATTAATCCTTACTTTCAATCCGCATAAATCCGGTCAGTCCGAATGAATTCGAATTAATTGGGTCTATCCGAATGATTCCGAAAAATTCGGATTGACCGGATTTATTCGGATTTAAATTTAGGATTAATTCTGATTAATTCGGATAGGCGGATACATTCGGATTGATTTTTAATAGGCTTCAGATTAATTCGGATTGAAAACTTCCTTCGGATTAGATCGAAATGAAACTGTTTGGTTCGGATACTAATTCTGGAATGATTCGGTAAATTTCGAATTGATTCGGAATGAATTCTAATCCGAATAAATCTGGTCAATCCGAATGAATTTGGTCAATCAGAACTTCCAATCCGAATTAATCCAATCTATCCGAATCAATTCAAATGATTCCGAAAAATTCGGATTCATTAAAATTAACCGGATTTGTTCGGATTAATTCTGATTAATTCGGATTGGCGGATTCACTCGGATTAAAGGTTCGAATTTATTTTAAATGGGTTTCGGATTAATTCGGATTGAAAACTTCCTTCAGATCATATCGGAATGAAACTGTTTGGTTTGGATATAAATTTCGGAATAATTCGGAAAATTTCGGTTTGATTCGGAATGAATTCCAATCTGAAGCTTTTGCTAAAGTATCATATGATTTTAAAGAGAACAAGTTGATCGAGAATAAGAAGAGAAGGGGGTTTTGGAAGAGAAGGTTAAAAAAGTAAATGGGATAAGGGGTTTGGGAAAAGTGCAGATTTAAAAAAAAGGGGTGGATTTAAAGGGGTTGGCTATGTACTAACGAACACACTGAAAATTGAAACAATTGTTTCCATAATATGCAGGAAGCACAACCGTGCGGCATAAAATAAAACTTTCATGTCCTCAAACTCTGCGATCTTGTATGTGAAGCCCGAAGGGACAGGGGTATAAAACGGAAGCCAGCTTTTGTATTCGAGGTGCTCGTTAAGACTAAATACTAAAGGAACTTCCTTTTGTTTAATTTTCTTTATTTTCTCTCACCATGATCCGATTTTATGTCTTTCATAAAAATAACACGATGTGTCAGTTTCAACATTGTTATATATCCACAGTTCCGGTTACATGATATGGAAATACAAGCTGCAGGAGGAACTCGAGTGTATCGTCTGCATCACCCTGGTCGTCTGCAATTCACTGTGGGAGAATAATAGTTCAAGGGAGATGAGGGATGATTCAACAGACTAAGGGAGGTGTCACCGGAGGCTTCCTTTCTTTTATCTCTCAAAGTTATCAGTTTTGCATCTATCATACTTTCATTCTTACATAAGCTAAAAGACAAACCTTATTCAACCTTTAATCAGTCCTCCATTTTAAGGACTTTGATATTCAAAAAAGGAAGGGAGTAAAATGGAGCTAAGATAGTTTCATTTTGTTTGTATATGATCAGATGAACTTTTTTTTTACTTGTTCAACGCCTACCTGTAGATCAATATGACTGCGAAATACACTTTCCACGTCTACACTCTCGAAGTCTTCGACTAGTTCAAATATTTGGGTTTCGAGATTGAGGTAAACATCATTTGCGTCTCTTTCTGGTTCAGAAGATTGTTATCTTTTATTACTTTTATACATACTTGAACTATTTGCTCCCGAATTTAATAAGTATGTGTAGTATGTCTTTTAAGTGACAAAAAATAAATTTAAGTGTTTTAATTAATTGAAAGATGAGAAAAGCAACGACAATTTCTATTTGATCAAAAAAAAACTGCACTTTTGTGTGTTACTTCGAAAGGCGAAAGTCAGTTTTTTCGCCGCAAGCTTGAAGGAAAATTGGCGAATTGGCTGGGCTTGAACTCACCCTGAACAAAAAATTCGGATGTTGTGTGACTATCTGTGTGCCCACCTTCAGTGAAATATAACATGGGGGAATCGTGAATGGAATTTATTATTATATTTAGAGCGAAGCGAATGGTTCCAGGTTTTTCGCCTCGATTCCTCTACCTTAATTTTTTCCCCTGTTTGGATCTTTCAGTCTCATGTCTTCATCCCTTCCTTCCTCTTCGAAGATTTAAATCGGGCGATTCATTATTTTACATTGTGAGACTTCGTCAACAATAGGCATATTTTTTTTTTCTTATACCATTTCATAAAAACCAGACGTCTCTTTGGTCACATAAAAGACGCTTTAAAATTGGAAATTATCCTTTAAACTATATTGAGAGATTTCTAAATTGAGCTCTTCTTGGGTGCCTTTTCAAGAAGCGAAAATGGCATTTATTTCTTTCAGTTGTTATTTCTGGAGAATTGATAAGAGGGGACTCTTTTTTTGGACAAGTTTCCATTTGTCAGAGTTGTATTTAGAACCAAGGCTTTTATCTGTGCGAGAAATTGTAATGTCAATTAAATTGTACTTTTTTCGAGGTTTATGACCTTAATCTATTTAATTAGATTTTGACAGGTGAATGGGCTACATTGCTGGCGATAAATACACGAAATATAAAATCCATTAGAGGATTAGTCGTATAAATTTGACCATCCTGGTAATAATAACACGAAGCTTGGGTGCTTTATTCACTGGTTGGCAGGATCGATTGGCAATCCATTTTCATTTATTTTACCAAACTCGCTATTGACATTTGATCGAATCCATTCGAGATAGATACACGAATTTTATGACGCGGCAGAAATAGCTTTCAAGCATGTACGAGAGACCGAAAATGAAGGACTTTATCGAAAGCTCGGTTCTCGGTTTTCAATGGCATATTACACTTTAACAAAAAAATCCAAGTAGCTGCAAGGGATAATTGTCGAAGATTCCAGGCACGAGTTGTTGGAACTGAAAGCCATTAAGCCGTAACTAATTGAACTATTGTTCAGGGTGTTCCTATAAAGGAAAACACGAAAGTACTATGTCTTGGATATTCCAGAGATTCTCTGCGAGAGAACCGCTAAATCCCTGCTGATAGATCTTGCATTTCAATGTAATGCGAGTTTCGAATCATTAACAATCCTGGAGAAACTTTGAAGCACAATCCGAGCATAACCGTCTAACGTCTATTGACATCTAGGCACGCATAAGTCTGAGCGTATTATATATCAGTGAATTTAAACTTATGTTGGAAGCTTAACTCTTTGATAAATTTGACAAGTACCTTCAGGGTATTAATAACATTTTCAGAAGGAAGAATAATAGATAGATTACAAGTTTTTATGGTAAAGTAGAGTAGATTGATTAGACTTAATTTTATTCCCAGTAAGTCAAAAGGCATCGCTCTCAAGTCTCGGGATGTATAAGTAAGGCAAATTCGAATGTCAAACGATACTGTTTAACTGTTTCGCAAACATTAAGTGGATAATCAAGTAGCTAAGGAAAATACCTTTACGTAGTCAAACAAGCTCCCAGTAGTTACGAGTAAATAACTAAGTTTCCAGGTTCGTGCCACGTCTTAAATCGTTAGGAGAGCTTCTTACCTTCGCTTTAGGATCTTGAACGTTGCTAAGAGCCAAAGTTTGTCTTGCCTAATGCTTTCCCGCTTTAACCGTCGAAAATTAATTTTTACAAACTATGATAAATTGAGCGCGAAACAACCTAACCAAAGCAAGTTTGGGTTCAAAGTCTCGATGCTGAGACTAGGTATTTTTCTTTTATAATAAAATATATAATTAATATTTTCTCCGATATTATTTAGTATTATTGAGGAAGCAATTTAATCCATTCGAAAATCGATAATCATGAGAGATAAACCAGTGTTTAAACGAGAAAGCAGATTCCATTTTATAAATTCATAATCAACGTTTATAGTAGCAATGCTTTCAAGCGGCAGCAATCTGAAATTAATTATTCTTTCAAATACACCAAAATCCTTCCATAATCTGAGTTATTAGTCTGCTTTTATTAATGGACGTGGATAATCAAAGCTGAAAAGGTATTATTCAAAACGTAGTGGGAAAATTTGTACAGTGACTTTCAATGAATAAACTATTTATTTTCATCCTAGAAAACATATAATTTTAAATGAATTGAAATTCATTACGTACGTATATGTATTAATTGAAATTCATTCAAATTCTACGTTATTTTTTACTTCCATTTCCACTTTCACTTTGACTTTGACTTTGACTTTGACTTGACAAGTTTTCAAATTTTTCATGAAAACGACAAATAAATAAATATGCGTCTGGTTTTTGGTTTTGGAAACTTTCTTTCATGTTCTTAATTGAATAAGTGTAAAAAAAATAAATAAAAAATGTTCGTTAGACTAGAAGTCTGCAACTTCAACCCAATTTCGTCGGTGACGTTAAAGACGTTAAAATTAACATCACGTGTATTTTCAAAAAGTGAAAATCAAAAAGTGGGAAACGAAAAAGTAAAAGTAAAAGTGAAAGTGAAAGTGAAAGTGAAAGTGAAAAGTTATAAAATTTTCCCAGTTTTCCCTCCTCTAAAATTAAAGAAAAAAAGTAAGAAATCTCAATTGCAATTTGAAACTTGAAACCATCAAAATGCAGGTTTTAGAATTTGAAGATGAATAAAACGACCCTTAAATATATGATAAGCGAATTTAAAATCTGGCAAAAGAAAATTTTAACAGAAAATTCTACTTCTGAAACACCCCATATGCCCATATATGAAAATCTGAGTCACATTAATAAACTCACCAATGGCAGAGTGCTTTTAGCGAGCATCATAAATTCATGAACCGCATTAAGCTCAGTTAAAGAGAATCGGTCGCTGGGCGTACGTAAAAGATAATCGGATTAGTATGAAAAAAAAATCACTAACAGTGGCGAGAGCAGAAATTGCTGGAGCGACGCATGATGTGTAAATAGGTTACCTAGAGATAGATAGCTCACTTAACTGGCTAACGTTCTTTTTTACACTAGAGAGAGGGGCTCTCTCTAATTCTTATAATCGCCAAGTGAAACGAATTTCCCTTTTCTACAAATCCAGCTCTTTAACACGTCTCCAATGGCACATGGACGTTCTTTTTATCGTAACTACCACCAACGTCCTAATACTCCACCTTTTTAATTTAGTGCCGTCTTTATCAACTCCTCGAGTTCTTCTCTGATAAGAGAGGCAATTATACACTTTCAAGAGAAACGAATCGTTTCATTTACGTTTTTTTTTAATTTTCCAACTATGTAGATCTTAATTAAAAGATGAAAAGATACTTTCGTATTTAGATTGAAAATGGACGAATTTCGGGAGTATTGTTCAAGGGGGAATAACAACCCTTAGCAAATTATAAAAACAACACTATCGGTCAATAACAAACAAACATTTGAAAATAATAAATAATAAAAATAAATATATCTGAACATTTTATCAAGATATCTGAACCATTTTATTTCATCTACTAGTCTTCAATTTAAAAAGGAAAACTTAATAAATTTAAAAGCATGTGAACAAAAATCAAAGATAAGAAGATCAATAAAATGAAAGAAGCCACCTTTGAATCTCGATAAAATACGACTCCTGTTTGGGGAGAAAGAAGGAATCCTTGAAATAAATCGAGACAACAACATTAAATGATAAAGTGATCAACTAAAGTTGTATGTTTTCTGTTTTTGTGGATTCAATATCGTTTTGAAGAAGTAAGAGCGGAGAAGGTCGATAATTAAATTTCTAAAGATGAAAGAGGACGAGCAACTAGACTCAATGTGTATCTGGAGGCGTATTGCCGTCAGAGATAAAAGATAGATATAAGATTCCAGGTTGAACCCCTAGAAGTTGTCAGTACATATACGAGTAGCCTGAAAGTGTATAAGAATACCGTTGGTTAGAATTGAACCGAGTTATCCCGAAGGACTCTGACTGTCCGAGGCAAGAGTGGAAAAAGAGAAGAAGAGGGGGAGAGGGTCGGAACAAACTTATGGATTCTCCCCTTCACTCGAACTTTACCTCGCTCTAACCCTTCCTAAAATGTCCAAAGTGTGAGCTTGCTATCAGAACTGCTAGGCAGACGACGTGACCCACGAATTTTCCTTCCTCTAGGAGAAATTACAATGCCAGAACATTAGGGTGGTCCAAAAATTGTTATTGGATTTTCGAAACAACTTTTACAACCCTCTTTTCTGAACCTCTTTCCTTTTCTTTTCGAACCTTTTAATCTTCTCACATTCTTCAATTTCCACTTTTTCAACCCTCTTTCCAAATTTCTTGTCACTTGACCTGATACCTTTTTCAAACGTCTTTTTCAATCTTGCAAAACAAAAAAAATTTAGAACTGGATTAATAGGGCGAATTTGAAAATGAATTAATTTGGGATTGATCCAAAATTATTTGTGCAGTAGAAAAATTTCTAATAAATTATAAAATGACTGAATAGTTCTGAACATTCAAATGAACGAGGGAAAAAAATCTTTTTTCCTTTCTTCCAGTGAAAATAGTTTGTGGTGATATAAAAACACGTTCTATACAAAAAAAATGCCAAACTTTTTAATTAAAGGGATGGAAAACCACCTCTAGTGATAACAGACTCTTCGAACATCACTAAATCGACTTAAAACCCAAAAATACTATAAAATACGTGGGATTTTGAACCGTGGAAAATTCGATTCAATAATCCCCAAAATAATAGAGGGGGTGAGAACTCTTGGTCTTGTGACCAATTAATTTCGTGAGGTACACATTCGCGTATGCTCGACAGCTGGAAGGACTTATTATTTAAAAGAGTTTCAATTTTGATAATAAACTGAATGTAAAATAAGAAATTTATTGTGAATTGAACAAAAGAAATTAAACTAAGAGATTTGAAATTCAATTAAACTTGAAAAGCGAAATAAGGTTTGCAGTTGAGAGAATAATTACAATGTAATCTAACGGACAATTATTATTGACAATCAAATGAACGACGCAAATAATAACAGAAGAATAGCCTTCAGAACTATACGACCCCAAAACAAATAATAGACATGGTCGATCGAAATCAAATCAATAAAATCATAAACTTGGAAAACCGTTACAAAGCGAAATAAAATCGAGAATTACACAAATCAATATTTCAAATAAAATTTCCAAGACAACAGAATAAATCACGCGAAAATGCAAAGATACATGTTAAATACAAGATATGTGAAGTCAATGGCGAATAATCATATGAAAGAAAAATCAATATCAGATACAGTAAATAATGTCAGAGTAATAATCGTTAACAAGAAGATTCCCTTGTCAATGGTCAAACATTACAAAATATACATAAATAAACATGATATAAATAATAGTCAATAAATCAATTATGCTCTCGCGTCATGTCACTCACGAATCCTTTTGGGAAGTCAAGAAAGAAACTTTTACATATGTAGAGTCATTGATGTCGGAAGTCTCTGATGAAAGATGAAATTATCCTTCCAAAAGACATTGGCATCGAAGCGACCAATCAATTCTCTCGAGCAATTATGAAAAACGTGAGCAACCAGAATTTCATATAACGATCAAATAAATAAAAAACATACTTGATACATTCAAATTCATATAAATTCGTATAAACTCGCCACGCTGCAACAAATAAATGCACAAATGTTTCCATTAGCACTATCACCACAATAATCTTAACAAAAAATACTATCACATCGCGAGATTCAATAATGCGTACCTTTGAGCTCTTTCATTATGGCTTTAAGCGCAGCGAAAATTAGAAAAACGTTCACAGGTGAAAATCTCAATTGATTCTGACTTGATTCTATAGCTCGCACGCTTATCCCCTCCCGAGCTCTATTGTCCCCTCGAATATTGATAGTTTATTGATTTCTGGGTGATAGGCTAATAAGAACATCTGCACACTTCTCCTACATTTATTCTCGCGCGTAGTTCAAATCCACCGTCTCAGTCTCACCCCTAAAAACCACTTTCAATGGAAATTACACTAAAAAAATCACAAAAGTAACTTAAAACCCCAAAACCCAATAAAATATATCGCATTTCGAAGCGTGAAAAAGTCCCTTTAATAATCCCCAAAATAATAGAGGGAGTGAGAACTCTCGGTCTCACCCCCAAAAACCACCCTCAATAGAAATCACACTAAAAAAATCACAAAAGTAACTTAAAACCCAAGAATCAAATAAAATACATGGGATTTTGAAACGTGGAAAAGTCTCTTTAATAATCTCCAAAATAATAGAGGAAGTGAGAACTCTCGGTATCACCCTTAAAAACCATCCTCAATGGAAATCATACTAAAAAAATCACAAAAGTAACTTAAAACCCAAAAACCCAATAAAATACGTCGGATTTTGAAACGTAGAAAATTCGATTTAATAATCCCCAAAATAATAGGGGGGTGGGAACTCTCGGTCTCACGCCTAATAACCACCCTCTATGGAAATCACACTAAAAAAATCACAAAAGTAACTTAAAACCCAAAAATCCAATAAAATACATCGGATTTAGAAACTTGGAAAATTCTCTTTAATAATCTCCAAAATAATAGAGGGGGTGAGAATTCTTGGTCTCACCCGTAAAAACGGGATAAAATATACTTTTAGTACTATGTAGATGAAATACAAAATTGTTCGTATGTGAAGATCGATACTTTGTATTCCACCAGGGAATTCTATAAATTTCCTTTGGATTATTATAATTAGGTAATAATAATTCAAATATTAAAATTTTGAAATTTGACAGCTGAAGATAAGGGTTTATGCACTCATTAATTGAAGCTTCACTCTGATAAGCTTTTATTTCAAACAACAGATTATTTTGTTGTATGAAGTTATTGGAAAGGTAACTAAATGTAGACTATTGACTGTGCAGTGTAGATACATATCACATTCGGCATTGGGATTCCGCTTATTACAGGAGATAGGAAACCTGATAAATGAAAAACCAGTATTTCTAGCTAAATTTAATGCCTTCAGCGAAATGGAGACACAGAATTCAAAAGAAAAAATAGAGAATCAGTTTTTACTATTCTATTGGGAAACGTTTATCAAAGAGATTCAATTCCAGAAACAATTTTTCAAATAAAAAGCAGCAAAATGTTTTTTAAATGAAAGTACCTCATTGAATCTTATAAACACTTCCAATAAATTCCACTAAATGACTTTAATTTAATTTAAATTTGTTTTAGTTGTGAATAAATGAGCAACGGAATGGCAATGAAAAGTGTTTAATGGGTATTTTAATCAGAGAACTTTTCAACCCTCTGGGGTTGTTTTTTTAAGAGGTCATCAGATCTCTTCCGACCAACTCGATCTTTTTCATTTCAATGAAAAATTAATGCTTTTACATAATATAATTAAATAATAAGATTTATTTGTGTGAAATAATTATTAATACTCATAAAACTTTCAAAGGAATAAGAAATTTCAAAGTGTAAAATGTATGGCAATCAGTTGAAGATGCTCACGTATTAACGATATTTTTTCAATCGTTATACCAAGGTGCGAATTTACTGTTGCACTATATTATGCGAATATTTGCGAGGCGTAAGGGGTCAATCCATTAGCAAATGTAATGTGAGAAAAAGCAGGTTGAACTTATGGATGAGTATGCAGAGCTGTGGCCCAACGTCATATTATATAATATCAATCATATCTTGCAATAAACGGTTGCCATGGGCTGGGTTGCTAAGATACAGAACCGGTTAATGGCACTATTACGTCTAGGCTGGAGTCGCAGCAGAGCCACGAGGGGGATGATGTCGTCGCAACGTGTTACCAGCTGTGACTTATGACGTATCACAGCAAGACCTCCACCGCCCCCGTCATACTGAGCTGCACGTTCAATAACTTTTGATTTATCGGTAGACACGTTACGTTATCTCGTGCACTTGCTTTTTCTTACTATAACAATCGTCGCCCTATTTGTCCCGATTGAGATATCAACACGCTTTTTTGCCCCTGCCATTCATTTCATTGTATAAAAAGTAACATTCGAACGATTATAGGATGAGACACGTAAACTTATGTCTCGTTTCACTTCTTGTTTGAACTAAGGTAATAAAAAGGTATTAAGACATTTATAATGTCTATGGTTATTTTTAGTTGAAACAGAGTATTTATTTTTTCAAGACTGCTTTTTATGTAAATTGATCTGCCGGTGGATTCAAAAGCAAAATAATGGCAAATTTTTCGAGGCATAAGATGCAAGGACAGAAATGAGAAAAATGCAAATAGTTCAGTATCTGGAGGAAGAGAATCAATGGAAACCGCAGAAGCTCGATCACTGGGAGGGAAAAAAACAAAGGAGAAAATACGGAATATTATCTACGAATTGAGCGACCGTCGTTCATTTGCAGGTCTGCTACTTGAAAAGTAATTACCTAGTTGTCATCGACAGACCACGAAGAAGGTGTAGAAGGGAATAAATTGTCAGACACGGGGGAACCTCTTCATTATTTTTCAATGCATTCACGCTTCAGCTACTCCAGAAGAGCCGCAGATTTTACGCAATGATCTTGGAATGGGAGAGTCACTTTCATGTCTTTGTACCCAGTTTTTAGAGAATTCGTACGATTTCAATTCAGTCGAATTTCCCGTTATAGATAAGCTGAAATTAAACGTCAATCAAACTGAAAAAAAAGAACAAATTGATGAAAGGCAGATGTCAACTAATTTCGAGATATCGGAAATCCTAGTGGCTAATTTAATTCAAGGAGACAAGGAGGAGTTTTTGAGGTAAAGGCTTTATAAGCCGAGGAACATAATCTCCACGCAGATTTATTCCAGTAAAGTAGGTACTTCATCATCACAAAGGAACTCTGGAGCACAGCTCCTCTAAATATTATGGCGTCCTTAATTCGACGAGATGAACTGTGTTTCCTTAAACGGACCGTAGCAGCTGTGCTTCTCACTTGTACGTTTCTACAGAGATTAGAGGGACATGGAGGTGTAAATCTGATCGCCTCGATTCTCTTAGATAAACGTTTGGTTTGAGGGGAACGCACTTTGAAGTTCCACTGTTTAAACAACCCCCTGGCGAGGGTGGTATTCGTTGTTTCGAATCAAAACACCCTCAAACTGCATTTAGAAGAGATTGCGTGGTTCGAGTAGCAGGGCTTTCCGGTTTCCTGATTGTCATTATCTCAAATGGCTAGGAGAGTGTGCTTATAAACTGGTAGTTTGACCACACTGAAACCGCCTCGCTTTGTCGAGAGGAACGAAAGCCAGAATGCAACAGTGGGAAATAGAGAGAGTTAGACAAAGCAATTTGATTAGGTCCCCTGAGTCCAGAGCAAATGGAAGCGCTGGTCACCCCTTTATAAACATTAGGACTTAAAAAAGACAAGATGACAATGTCAATACTCATACATTTTACCTTTTAGAGATTTACATATTACATGGAGATACATAGAAATTGTTCTTCAGGAAGCAGGTTAGAGAGCCTGTCGTACACTATTATGAGAAATCGCTTCCGATTGGAGATTAAGGAAAAGGTAAAGTGCGAAAGAACCTTATATAAATAGAAGGAGAGAAATTAAGATTCGACGAGTCTAGTAAAAACAAGAGAACTGCTAACAAGAAGAAGGAGTGGAGGGAGAACGGGTCGATTAAACCCTGGAAAGGCGAGATGGAGTCTGAGAAACCACGTCTCGAGGTCTCAGTTTTGCAAACGACCTCTTGCTTGTGCCTTTCATCCCTCGAGAAGGATCCTCAAAACGGAACGTGCTCTCGTGGTCCAGGTACCTTATACATACACGTAATTTGAGTTACTACTATACGTACTTTGGTTACTCAAGCGAGCTAACTCAAGACATTTTTCCGTAGTGAATTTGACTGCTTGACCTTCTTTTCTCCCACGAGGTGACGAGGTCGTTCTTGTCCCTTTGACAACACGCCTTTCTTTAACGAGATGGTAACTAGGCATAAGGATTTTGAAAACTACTCCCTACCCCCATTCTATCTTTCAAATCATGATTATTCCGACACAATGGACTTTTTTTCAACTCTCTCACTATTTATATCTTGTTTATCTACCCGGAAATTTGATTATTGATTAGAGTCGTATGCCCCAATCAACAAAGCTCGATTTTCCCGTCCGAAATTGGACACATTGAAGGTATTGTATTCCACGAAACAAAATAATAGTAACATAAAACCTATCATATTTCATCTAACTTTACCTACTTCGGGCCATTACTTGTGCTCCTTTGTTTTCAGTTTACTTGTCCTCCTTCCTGATCAGCAAATCACCTTTCTACCTCAAATTGTAAAGTCCACTTTCATCATTCCTTTTTAAAACACCAAAAACAACTTTTTAAATAGAAACTTTTTTTAAATACCTATTCTAATTTGCTTGTACCATAAAGACGATAGAATGGAGAAGCAGTTGGAATGGAAATCAATGTCGAAACCTCTATTACCAGCACCAGCGTGACTACTTAACAAGCCTTCGGTTCTCCTGGCTTGCGACAATGATAGCTCGTTCCATGGTTCACCGAAACCTATATCTGCAGCGAATCGATTCGGTCGTGCCTCAGTAATTCCCGAATCAGTAATCGATTTCACATTTGTAATCCGAGATGTTGGCTATCGGGCAAAAAGAGAGAAGCGATTCTAGAAATGCATAGTGGATCTACAAAAGACCATTGTTATCTTCACACGTGATCGCTAGAACGAGGGGTCAAAATGAGATAAGCGAACAAAACGTCCACGTTAGTACCTAACTATTCAGCTCGTAAAATTATACTGAGTTTTATTTTTACAGCTAATCCCAGAGTGTGAAAAGAACGAAGGGGAAAACATTATCGCATTTTCAGTTAGAGACATATAATGTCAGTCTACCCCACACCATGTGGACTAATTCAACTCATACATTTTCATTTGGATAGTATATTGTCTCGCGTTTGCTTCCCAGGGCGTAAAGACAAAAAATGTGAGGATGGTATTTACTTCCACAAAAATATCCTCTTGAGCTTTACAAAGATAAATTTCAATTTATGTTGACATTTCTTGTATTTAATCATTTCTTAAGATGACATACATAGTTGTTTTTAGATATCTGGGTAAACTGAAATCAGTCACGTGGCTAAATTGCAACAAGAGCATCAACCTTATCAAAATTGAAGCTGGAAGGTAAATGGAACTCACCTTGAAAGTGAATTGATAATGAAGGTCGTATCGACAGTATCGAATAGCTCCCTCTGTCGCCTCTCTTGGTTGATTTATGCAAGCTATATCGACGTAGATGCAATTAATTCATTATGTAACCCAATCAAGGCAAGACGTTTAGTCGATAGGCTATGTGATGATTAAGGGAAGTAATGGCAATACCACGATGCAAACACGAGGACACTGTTTGATTTCACTTCCTTGATATGAGGTCGAATCGAATTCGGGTTCATCGATCCCACTTTTCTATTCACTTTAGACACTATTCACTTTATCCGCCGCTATTTCGAGTAACGTCGTAATAACCGGTCATAAAAGCTCTTCTCTCTAAACTCGAGACAACTCACTAATCCCGAAGACTTTATCCCAACAAGTTGGAGCAATCTTACAAAACGTTTCACAACTGCTCTCTCAATAGCTCAATTAAAATTGAGTTTAATCTCTAACTGCTCGTATTAACGTTAAGAGTCGCGGGAATTTTTCATCAAAACCATCGATCCTGCGCTCCTGCAAATTTCGCCTCTATTCCCTTTCATAATTCTCCAGATCTCGCTGACTGAGAATTCACTTAGTCGGAAATTAGTAAAAATTCCCTCACTTCTGAATCAGCACTTGTGCTTAAATCTCGAGGATTTTCCAACGTTGGATATTACGAGAGGGTCTTTTACACCCAAAGAAGCTTTTTATGTATAAATTAGTAGGATATGTATTTTGGTGATTGTGCTCCTTGATCTTGGTCTTCTAAACTTAAAACAAGCTGTCTAAATGTCATCAATCTTAAAGACGAACCTCCTAATTCTTGTTTATTGTACCTGACGCTTTTCACAGTTAATTTCACGGATCGCAGGAAAGCAATCGGGAAATGAGTCTCGATAGTGAGCTACATTGGTCAGGAAAGTGATCACCGTAAACACTCTTGGATTACCCGCCAGCTTCGAGACAACAGAAGCTGGAAGGGAACACATGTGATCGCACTCGCCTTGAAACTAGGCCAATCCTCTCCATGGCAAATCGACATCCGGGGATGTTAGCACAATACGAGAAACAATTTTCACACTTTAGATTAATCGGCTTCAGATTTTCGAACATAGAAAACTCGGGAGGAATCACGCCTTTTTTGAGGAAAAAATCGCGAGGAAACATGCATTGAGACCCGCTGCCTGCGGATCGGCCCGGTGACTGAGTCGGTTTCTGGACGAGGGGCGCGAAGTACGCAGGGGTGGGATAACAAAACGCAGAGTGGGGTGAACGCAAAAGGGGAAGCAGCAGATACACCCATGTGAGGCGCATGTGCGCCAAGGGGCTTCTCACTCCCGCGCCCCAGCAACCTATCCTTTCCTTATACCGGTCTCTCCCTTGCAGCCGCGAAACTTTGGCCCGGACTCGTAACACGCTGCTCTCCGTTATCCAGACTGCCATGTCGTCTATGCTACCGACGCAACCTTGTGTAAATCGCAATAGTTTTCACTCCATACACGTACGAGTTACCAGGGAAAATGTATTGATTCAAGAGTCTTTGACATTTCGGGATTTAGATTTCTATTATGTATTCAGATGCGCTATTAATGTTCCAAGAAGTAGAATATTAAGACAAAAAAAGTGTTTGAGATTGTGAGTTTGTGTAGAAAGCGTCTGCCTAAACAAACATGGTATGGCAAACGAAAGGAATGAAAATAAAGTTACGCGGGTTTCAGTTCAATATTTATGGGCTTTGAAAAGATATGATCATTCCCTTTTCTAATTTATTTTTATTAATCCTAATACTTTCTAATAGAACAGTTCTCGTATCTTGTAAACAACAGATTTTTTAAACATGCCGGGGCAGTCAGGTCAATTCTGGATTTCAACCATCAGTCAATTCTACTATAGCTGGGTTTAATTGCTCCTCGTTTCTGAGAAAAAATTAATTATAGATTCAAAATCAATATCACCGCAATTAGTAGAGTCTAAATCAGTACATTTCACGCATTCAAGAAAACCTATTCATGCACGCTTATATTTAAGTTTTAAATATAATGATAGATGAATGTACAGCCTCTTTATTAATCACTCTTTCGAATTGTTACGTCTTAAAAGAGATACCATACTTTTAATTTAAAGAATGAGTGAGTGTAACAAGGTAGTTACTCTAGGGGGTGGGAGAAGGGAGGAGACTGTCTAGAGTGAGTCGAAGTAGTGTTCAAGTCACTAAAAATTGACTCCGACCATCGAGAATCGAACCCTTGGCCGCCGGCTCGAAGCCCGATACGCTACCACTGCGCCACGGAGTCTGGGTACTAGAACGGTTCTGGCCAACCGTATTCTAGTCCCAGTGTGACGTCACTCGTCGATCAGTCCTAAGGAGTGGAAGGGGAAGGGGAATTGTGTGACGTGCAGACCGCAGTACACGTCACACCTGGAAGTGGGGGCAGGGAGGCATCTCAGTTACGTCCCACGTAACAAGAGGCTCCTCGTTTTAAGATTGGGAGAGGATTTCCTAATCACAGGGATGAGGATACTCATCCAGATTGTTAAATAAAAATATATAAAGATTTGAGATCACGAAATGATAATTTATTAATTAAAAGAATAATTAAGGATCTTGGTTCCAATGTGAAAGAAAACCTCAGCCTTTGATAGAAAAATATTATTGATGTGTACCTGACTACTGTAGAAGATTCGCAGTCTAAACTGATATGCAACCATCTGAAGTTCAACCTCGGAGACTAAGTTCGAAATGGGATAATTAGGAGAGTAATAGACTTGGAGACTGGGTTAGTATCGATGATACTTGGAGATCCGGTGGTTATAAAAAAGAGACACGTTCTAAACCGCAGAATGACTCTTTGGGCCCATTTCTTCTATTTTTATAATTATAGTTGAGGGCCCACCCCAAGAACACTCTAATAAGGAAATTGAACTCCGCTGGAGGGGGAGAGTCAGAAAACGTAGTAGTCGGAGGGGATAAACAAGGTCGCTGCGCAGAACTCACTGTGCATATGCAGCTGTTTGAATATGTCTGTATATTCATGTGACGCTTGAAATCTTACAAACATAAGTTTGAGGTTACATTCGTCAGATGAATTTGACCCCCACTGCCGACTATACTTTCGGGCTCACGATTTCCTTACCCCCTCCCCCGGAGTTAAGTGTTCTTCGTCCACCCTATAATTTTGCGGTTTCCTTTCTGGGTCAGTGTAATGACACCTGAGTTGCTTCATTCGAGGATTTCGGGGAAACGGAATGCAGGTGTATTGAAGGTACACGCGAAGGGTTGACAGGTCCCATAACATAAATCTATTTTATGAACGAAACCTTTTAGCGGAGTGCGTTGACCTTAAGGCGAGACTCGTTTGATCCTAAGGCCCTCGCTAATTACTGTTTTAATGAGTTCAAGTGCAATTTCTTCCTAAAGGTAGGAATGCAAGGCGCGCTAGAGTTTGGTTGTTCTAAACTCGCGGTCTTAGCCAAAACCTGTTTGATTAGGATGCATTCCCTGGTTTACAGATTTTAGGAAGCGTAGATACAGAAAATATAGTTTTTCTTACCAGTTTCTTTTATGCTTAATAAATGGTCAAAGATAAATGTAAAGCTCTAAAAATTACTGCAGAACCTTTAATCCTGAGCTACTTTTAACGACTTTTTATGAAAGACTCACTCCGATGAAAAATTAAAGTGAAGTAACGTTTCGAATGTCATCAGCAGTGACTGAATAATATTAACGAAGCTCTCTCCGAACATGTAAAAGGAAAGAGGAAGCAAAACTAAAAAATTATTGATATTGTCCACTGGGATATGCCTCCCTTCTCATCTGTCATGAAATCAAATTTAATTTATGATCCTCGACGGCCTTACAATATACGAGAAAATATTTTCTCTACTTTTAACCCACGAAAATTGAACCTTTCATAAACCAAGAATCACATGGAGTTCAACGTGAAATTCGGGTTTTATTTTGAAATAATTCACTCGAATTTAAAGGATTGGGTTGGTATCAAAACAAAAATTGGTATCCTCTTTAATTTCTGTCCCTGAGCCTTTCAAACTTTTGGACTCCGATCGCTGAAAGCAGAGGATTTGGCTGTCCGTAATTGATTGGATTCGTGTTAACCGTGTGATAAATACGTCCTCGATCGTTCCACTTATAGAGGTTCTCCCGTAAACCAGGATTTATTCGGGATTCCCCAACAGAGACCTCCACGCTGTCAACGCTCATGCTAACAATAGAAACTCGTCCTGCAGTGCCTTTCTCTGTCGAACGATTGTTCAGCAGTGTAGATGAGCGAGATAATCGTGATATAACCGTGAAACACCAAGCACATAATACTGACAGTACTGAACGTTAATCGCGGTCGGAAGAATATAATATCCCAGGTACTTCATTCTATCCGCTATCCTGCGATCGATACACTCTACAAAGATGTAATTGTATCCAGATTGTTTAAAAAATATAGGTCGTACAGTGCTTTCCATTTTCAGCTTTCAATTCAATAAAATAATGATTCACGCTTCACGGACGTCGCGCTTTTTAAAAAGAAATCAATACCCGAAACCCTGGAATATAAAGAGCTCCAACATGTCCGAATTTCTTTCATTTTCCTCCTCAGATGTAATTAAACGTTTCAGGGCTTTTAACATTATTTTTACCCAATTTTTAATTTCTAGAAAGCTGACAAGTCTTTTTGTACCATATCTGAAATCATACACAGTCAACCAAGAAAAAAATCTCCCAGACTATGACGTAAATAATGATTCTCTCTTCTGTAGAAGCTTTGTGTAACGTGATATGAAGCTTGCTTGATGATTCTGCTGAAGTTGAAGGCATCATTAAAGAACTTCTTGAAGGATCCGAAAGCACATACGGATGCGTTAGGTCGACAATGCTGGGTTTGCGCCCTAACGCAAGATTCATGAAGCCGGTGACGAATGTCGGGTCAGACATGGGCTATTTACCTAATCAGTGTCTGTAAGACTGAATGCAGCAATTCATCTTCCTTTACGGGTTGAAGTCGTAAAATCTAGACGAGAAGTACTAAATCGCCGAGGATTGAAATAGGTTGGCAATAGTTGGGAAAAGTAACGTGATACAGGAAGAACAAACGGAGACAACAGCATTTTGCGAGGGTCGATGGTTTCTTTGAGCCGACAAGCAGGCAGATAGAAGGCGGCTCGTTTAATTGAATGGCCTTTAATTAAAAGTTCAGTTTCTTCCATTTTCTGAGTGCTGGCTCTTACATCTGGTCGGCCATATCGCATGAAGACCTTATCCGATAAAGACTCAAAAGACAATCCTATTTGCGGGAACAAAGGCGTCTTGTGTAGGACTGGGTTTACGCATGTATGTATTTGTAGTGGATAACGTACCACTCTAGTAGGAATTGAAAGGGAGAGGCAACTGAAAAGGGGTGGAAGAGGTGGAAAAGTGGAAGGTGGAAGGTGGAGGGAAAGGCGAATGTCGTGCTGCCTATGGCAGATACTGTTTTGTGGATTGACGTCGTCTCGCGCATACAGTTTCTACTCTCCTAAGGAGATTGGCCCAGTCTATAGTCAGACGCCGGAAATCCGAACCGTGCAGATACAAAAAATAAAACGAATCACGTATCGCGTCGCAGACCTTCCGAGAGGTGCTTTCACAAATCGAGTTTAGAGGAAGTTTTCTATCCTCAGATACGAATTTGCATTTGTATTATTTTAAATAGATTAGCTCCTTCATGGAATGTAATTTTTAAAAATAATAATGAAAAAATGTTTCAGGGAAAATCAACGATACAAAGATTACAATTGTATCTCCATTGGTTTCGGTGTGATACTTACCTACGCTCTTCACCACGGGAAGGTTGAAGAATTTGCCTTATCGCTTTGCCATTTACGTTTGCCATTCCCTTTGCCACTTTCCTTTGCCATTTCCCTTTGCCATTACGTTTGCCATTCCCTTTGCCACTTTCTTTTGCCATTTCCCTTTGCCATTTCCCTTTGCCATTCCCTTTGCCATTGCTCTTTGTAATTCGCTTTGTCATTCCCTTTTACCATTGCCCTATGTCATTCCCTTTCTATTCCCTTTACCATTTCCTCTGCCATTTCCCTTTCCCTTTCCCATTCCCTTTACCATTCCTTTTGCCATTTCCCTTTGCCATTCTCTTTACCATTCCTTTTACCATTTCTATCTCATTATTTCCAGTTGGGAAATAAAGAAAAATAAAGAAATGTCTATCTTAAAATCGATATTTTAATTTTTTTGATGGAAACTGTTTAATTTTCTTTGTTTGTATGTTCAATGTTCAGCACGGTTCGATTATTGTTCGATTATTTGTTTCAGAAAGTAAAGTGTATGAGAAATTGCCACCAAATTGTGAATAATGTGAAGAGTTTGGATGAAAATATGACTCTAAATGAGGCGGATAATATCCAATGGAAAAAAAAATTGATTTTGCAAGTTGTATTTTAAGAATGACTATTGGAATCGCATAGAAAACCTACCCAATTATAATCTACTATAATTGCGTGATTAGAGAAACTTAAATTGCATAATTTTAATACAGGAACCAACAAACTCGAAAAATGAAGTTAAAAATTAAAGATAATTTAATTTAACCTCCACTCCTTTAGCCAATTTCTCTTTTCATATCCGTGTGTAAATCCACATTTCGAGGATGTACATACAAGAGAATATTTGATTAACCAATTTGTCTAATTGTGACAGAGCAAAACGTAATTAGCAGAGGTCATTCGCGAACTGAAAACGGTTTCGCAGCCCATAAAACTCTATTTTTCGAGCATGAAAAGAAAAAGTACCAACTCTCCTCTTGTTTCCCTCGTCGAAAGTCTTTTTCCTGCCCTGTCCGACTCCCTTCCCTCCTTTTTACCCGGTGGTGTTAGTATTTATGGTTTGGAGAAAACCGCAGCCATGGGAAAGGTGCTCAGCAGGGTAGAAACGACCACCGAACCCAAGAACCATTTCTTCCAACGACATCCAATGTTCACTTTCATCCCCTCTTCTTGCACGTACGAGAGGAGAAAAGCAGGTGGAAAAAGAGAACATTCTGCAACTCGAACTTGCTTCAGCTAAAAGTCTTAATCGTTGTTTTTACTTCCTTACTTTTGAAAGAAAGGAATTACTGCGTCCGCGGCTCGCCGATGACTTCACGGTGAGTTTGTGGCCACCCCAGAAACTCTTCGTCTTCGTTCACTTCTTTTCTTTTACTTTCTCCTCCCTTTCCCCTTTATTCTCTTATCCTCTTCTCATTTATTCTTTTAACCGTAAGGCTAAGCGACGTGAGAAATTTGCAGCTCCTTTGGATCATCCCCAGATCCTTTTTGAACTGCTTTAAGATTGGATAGAACCAGGACCAGAGAGTTTATCCCCTTCAAATTTGTCCCCACAATTTCCACTACCATTTTTAACCCAAAGAGTTGACATATCTATTACATCTTTTGTAGAGTATTCTGATAAGAGAAGTAAGTACGATTATGCCTTTTGGCATCCTGAAGGACCTCCTCATGGAAAAGCAGTAACACACAAAAATGAGAGTCAAGATTCTTGAAATATAGGAGCGGCTAGACAAAAAGTGACCCTTGTTAAATTCAGTCAACATACTAACGGCTGGTCTCGTCTCGAGTGGTTCTACGATAGTCCAGGCATGTGTTGACCACCGCGCTTATATGGTCAAGTGCAGGCACGTAAGTAACTACACATCTACATGGATGGACTTCATATCCGCATACAGCACACCAAAAATGTCGTGACAACAATGGCTTGGTTGCATTACCCAACTGTAGCACTGTGGTTATTTTCAGAAGGGTAAGAGCGAACACGAGCTTACCCAAAGCTTCCCCACCCACCCCATCGCTCACACACATACACACTGTATTACCTCAACTACCGATTTTCTACGTCAGTATTTTTCAAAAGAAAACAAGCTGCTCTCTTTGTTCCAATTTCATTGAGAGCTGCATTCAGTTTTTGATTATAGTCCAAAATGGGGTTTATGGTTTTTATTCTAGAATGGAAAACTGAAAACAAAATATGAATGGCTTTTCGAAAAGGTGAAACTTTTATTGATTATATTTTGCTACCCTGCTGGAAGTAAAGAGATAGAAAGAGATAATTTGGAGATAGAAAGAGATTGAATTTTTTTTTATCTCTTCCAAGTATTTATTTTGCATCCCCTAAACGCTATCCCTTTCTATCCAGCATTGTATCCCTGTATCCGGTGATATCTATCTCTTCCCATCCCTCAGTCTATCCCTGTGTCTGGTAATATCCTATCACTTCCTATCCCTCAGTCTATCTCTTTCTGGTAATATCTATTTCTTCCTATTCTCCAATCTATCTCTATTTCTGGTAATGTTTTTTAATTTCTCTTTCTATCTCTTGGTCTATTTATTCGCAAGAAAGTGTTATTCCTTTCTATCCCTAATTTTATCTCCTCTGCTAGAAAATTGTATCTCTTTCTATCCTCAAGGCTATCTCTCCCTTATTAACATACTAATCTTCATATTTTAACGGATTTAGGAATTATGCAGTAAAAACCAATATCACTCATCCACTCTTATCCCTTTGAATCCCCTTCTTTCTATTCCTTTTTATCTCTTGTCTATCTCCGCCTATCTCTTTCTATCTCCATCTCAATACACATCAACGCCTATCTTTGTATATCTATATATCTATCTATCTTTCTATCTCCATCTCAATCTGGAGATAAAAAGAGATAGGCGTTGTTGTGTATTGAGATGGAAATATAAAGTGATAGGTGGTGATGTGGATTGAGATGGAGATAGAAAGAGATAGACGGAGACAGACAAGAGATATTTCAACGCCTATTTCTTTCAATCTCAACTTCTCTATCTTTTTCTATCCTTTATATATCCTATCTATTTCAATGTCAGCTACTTCTAAAAATATGCCGGGACAGAAGTTAGGGGATTGAAACATATAGCAGTTTTCAATTGACAAGGAAATAGAAAGAGATAGACGAGGATAAGGGAGAGATTGAAAAGGACAGAAAAGTGGGATTAAAAGAGATTGGAGCGAATTTTGATTGACAAGAAGAAAGAAAGGTATAGGTGATAATAGGAGAGAGATAAAAAGGTATAAAGAAGTGAGGATTGACAGAGATAAGAGCGAATTGAGATTGACAAGGAGACAGAAAGGAATAGAATAGAACATGCGAAAAATAGGAAGGAATATAGATGTTGCCATTGAAAGTGATAGGCGTGGATATGGATTGAAATAGAGATAGAAAAGGATAGACAGACATATACAGAGATAGGCGAAAGCTGTGATTGAAAAAAAAATTCAAAGAGATAGATGGGAATGAACTAAAGATAAAAAGAGATAGAGAAGTGGGAATTGAAAGAGATAGGCATTGGTGTGGATTGAGATGGAGGTTGAAAGATATAAGCGTGAAAGTGGATTGAAATGGAGATAGAAAGGGATAAAGAACTGAAGATTAAACGAGATAAAAGCGAATTAAGATTGAAAAGGGGATAGAAAGGGATAGACAGGTATATATATAGATAGAAAGAGATTGAGAAGTAGGGATTAAAATATATAGAAGAGAACGGCGATTTTCAAGGAGATAGAAAGAGATAGATGAGGATGGAGAAGAGATTGAAATGGGCAGGCGCGAATGTTGATTGATAAGAAGATAGAAAGGTATAGACAAGAATAGAAGTGATATACAGGAATAAAAATGTGAGGATTCAAAGAGATAAGAGCGAATTTAGATTGACAGGGAGATAGAAATGGGCAGACAATAATAGACGAGAAACAGGAAGGAATAGATAAGGGTGGATTGAAAGAGATAGGATCAATTTTAATTCAGAGGGAGATAGAAAGAAATAGAATGGAATAGACGAGAGATTGATAGAGATAGAGAAATGCGGATTGAAAGAGAGGCATGGAAGTAATGGAGAACTGAAGATTAAAGGAGATAAAAGCGAATTAAGATTGACAAGAAGATAGAAAGGGATAGACAGGTATACACAGAGATGGAAAGAGATAGAGAAGTGGAGATTAAAAGAGATAGGTGTTGATGTGGATTGAGATGGAGATAGAAAGAGATAGGCGGAGATAGACAAGAGATAGAAAGAGATAGACGGAGATAGAAAAGAGATAGAAAGGGATAGAAATGAGGAGATTCAAAGAGATAAGCGTGGATGTGGATTGACACGGAGATAGAAAGAGATAGGGAGGATAGGCGAGAGACAGAAAGGCATAAACAATCCTTATCCCTTTCTATCTTAGAGATAGAAGGAGATAGAAAGGGATAGGATTTCTATCTCTTTACTTCCAGCAGGCTATTTCATTTTGATTTCACGATGATTAAATCGTGTCATAGCGTCCAATGGAAAACCGAAGAAACGCTCATGCCTTAATGGACCAATTCATTAGGACATTCTCTTGCTTCCGTTTAATGAAAGCGCAATTAGAGATATGCAAAACAACGTTGATATTAGGAGTGGAAGCCACGAGGCAAGGATGCCATCTGAATTGTGAAATACTTGGAGAGATTCCAATATTAACTTGGGGAGCATATTTTGCAAGTAATGGAAATGAAACGGCGACTATGCTGATCACAACTCACGTGACCTTTCTTACAAAGATCTTCTAGTAGAGCTTATTAAGCTGTCATTGAAATTCATTCACATTTCTCCAATTATTTAGAACAACTGTTGTGGAACCTTACAAGCCAAATCGTATATACCATAAATTATTTTGATGAATATAAGCCTACCTTTCGTAGAGTGTAAGACAATCTTAGAATTCACCTGAAAGAGAAAAATTAAAATGAGAATCTATTTACATAAAATAAATTGGAGAAAGCAGCTGCAAACTATTTTAAAAATGTGTCTAGAGTTAAACTTGGTCGAATAGCTTCGATCAGTATTGTAGCTGGATCTCAATACCACTCGGATGGCTAGCGTATATGGGCTGTCAAGTTACCAATGGTTCCTTTGGGACCCGTCAAATGTACAGAACGTTGGGAAACCAGCTACATTCTACCTAGAGCTTTGCTGTCTCTATCTTCCCCCAGGGGCTAGTGATAAAAACTAGGAACAGTCAGCATTCGACAGTGAAGATAGCCTTAGTTCTTACCATTATATAGACAAAATGAATAGCTGTCAGTGGTCACCCCAAGTAAAGAAACTTCACGAATTTTATTTCCAACTTCGGAAAATTCCTCAAGATCATAAAATGTAAATTCATGAAAAATCAAATTAAATATTTTGAAGTACCTTAAAATCCTTCTTTATTTATACCACAAATACTCAATATCGTTAGAATACTTTTAGAATCATTGAAATACCCGGAAATAATTGTAAGTGTTTTTAAACTCGCCATGATATTCTTCTTTTATACAATATTAATTAACTTAATTATTTCAAACTCATTAATAATGTGATCAAGGAATCCTGAAAAATAAACCAAAAGAGCCTCAATGGCGTCAAAACACAATTTCCTAATTGATGAAGTTTTAAAAACAAGGGTGGTACACTTCAATAAATCACTTTCAATTCTCCCAGCGAACAAAACATCCAAGAATTTACATCAAAGGGAAACGACCTACGCTTTGTGAAATAAATTCTGATTTAGTTTTCTTTACTTAATTTTAGATTGAGTTTAATTAATTTATCTCATAATAATTTTACATACGAAATCTTAGCTTTATATTTAGAGGAATATTAAATTAGATACTGAAACCCGTGAAGAATTTTTGATGGGGTTCTGACAGGGTCCTAGGCAGTTTTCCCTACCTCTGACGTAGCTCTAACCAGGTTAATTGGCAAGGCTCATACAAGGCTTGTAACGCTTTGACAGAATATTGCCCTACTTAAGGAAACCTAGTCAGGGCCTTACCAGTTTACACAAAAAAGGCACACCTAGGAAAAACTGGTCAATACCCCATCAGGATTAAAAAACTATTCTGTATTATTCACAATATTTGATTATCAAACAACATATTTAATTTTCTGAAAACAAAAGTTCTATTATAAAAAGAGGTATTAATTCTATAGAAACATTAAGTGATTTTAAGAAATCTTTTAAGAATTTATAAATAGTTTACGACAGTTTCAAGTTTTTAGAGTAATAAACATTTTTTTAACTATTTAAAGGGATTTTTAATGATATTAAAGAATTTTAATGCATTTCTAAAAGATTTCCAGTGAATTAAGGAACTTAAGAGGGTTTCAATAAATTTTAAGTAATTCTAGGAAATTTAAAAGGATTTTCAGATATTTTCCAAGATTTCAAAGATATAAAGATTTCCTAAAGGATGTCAGGAGAATTTAAAGCGGTGTAAATAGATTTCAAGTGATTTTAAGGAATTTAAGGAGATTTCAAAAAATTTTAAGTGATTATAGGGAATTTAAAAGGATTTACATAGAATGTGTAAGGATTTTCCAGAGCTTTCACAAGATTTAAAAAAATTATAAGATATTGTAAAGGTCTTGAAGAGATTTTAGTAAATTTTAAGAATTTTCAAGTGATTTTAAGGAATTTAAGAGGGTTTCAATAAATTTTAAGTGATTCTAGGGAATTTAAAAGGATTTTAAGATATTTTACAAGATTTCAAAGATATAAAGATTTCCTAAAGGATTTCAGGAGAATTTAAAGCGATGTAAATAGATTTTAAGTTATTTTGAAGAATTTAAGGAGAATTCAAAAAATTTTAAGTGATTCTATGGAATTGAAAAGGATTTAGAAAGAATATGTAAGGATTTTCGAAAGCATTAACAAGGTTTAAAAAATTATAAGATATCGTAAAGGACCTGAAGATATTTTAGTTAATTTTAAGAGATTTCAAGTGATTTTAAGGAATTTAAGAGGGTTTCAATAAATTTTCAGTGATTCTAGGGAATTTAAAAGGATTTTAAGATGTTATAAAAAATTTCAAAGATATAAAAATTTCATAAAGGATTTCAGGAGAATTTAAAGCGATGTAAATAGATTTCAAGTGATTTTAAGGAATT
>CAJFCO010000403.1:727335-750189 GCA_904066015.1 Synergus gifuensis
AAAATTGAAGGGGGGTTTTAGGATGACAAAATGTACTCGGGCATACGGATGAAGTCCTTTATTTAAAGGTATGATACATGTCGTAGGGACGTCGGACTCTGACTCTCTCACTGACTCATCGGGTGCATTCGTACCTCACACCTTTGGGCCCACTTGGCGCCCTCTATATTTAATTTTAGTTACTACAAGGGAAATAAAAGATAGTCATCAGAAGTTCAAATGTTATTATAATATAATCATAAAATATAGATAATAATATTTTGCAATCTATTTTTTCATCTACTTTGTGATACTAAAAATAGAAACGCAGTTATTTCTTCGGAAAATGTTACAATTTATTAAAAGAACTAACTAAAAAGAAGATTTTGAAAAAAAAATTGAAAAGAGTGAAAAAATTTTTTGTTCGAATGAGATTTTTCTCCAAACCCGTTTTTCCCTCATTCGTTTGTCTTGAATTAACTTTCAAAAGACGAGAGAAATTTTATTCTTTGATATATAAAATGGTACTTTTCAAAGTCTGCAGATTTTTTACAAAGAAATGTGATGCGTATAAAGCGATTCTGAGTTTAAAATGAAGAAAAGCAGCTCTATAAGAGAAATCTTTATATTTTTATATTCTTTATATTTATATATTAAATTTTTATATTGAAAACAATGTAAGTAGAGAATATATTGCATAAATATGTATTTCAAAATTGTGGAAAGTGTGAAGGGGCCTTAAATTAAATTCAGAGCTCACCTAACGGCGTTAGTCACTTTTATGATGATTTTACCGAATGTTCATTAGCGAAAGAGTAGAAAACCGTTGTTCGTATAGAACACACAAACACAAGATAGAACAAACTGGACTTCACGCGAGAGCGCGAAATCGTGCCGAGTAAACAATACGCAACGACGAGAACCAGCAAATCCCCGAGGTTTTTTGTTTTATTTACCGCGTTTCGCTGCAAATTTAATATCGTCCCGACGTTACTACACCCAACCCAACGCAGAATATTTGCATAAAATCCAAGAGCCATATATCGCCGTCGGATTACCGATTATGCGAATAAGCTATAAGTACCTACTTTCACGAATTGACCCTCATGTTTGCCAAAAGCTTTATTAACGCTGCATCTGCTAAATTATTCTTTAATTTCTCCGTTGCTTTAGCTATTCCATTCTGAAGTCTAAAGAACCTCAAGCCAATGTCCATAGAAATTATAAATTGATTATCTATACCCGCAGATTTGTTTTGAGCAATTTTTTTATTTACATATTAATATGAATATTACGATTAATCCTCTTTGACAATGCTCTCTGTATACAATTTCAATGTACAATAGTTTCGATAAGCTATTTGATCACAAAAACTTCATATAAATCTATCAGCATATTCTACATGCTCCATCATTATTAAATTCATGCGTTTATTAATTCGAAGTAATCCATCAACTGATTGGAAATTGCGATGAAAGGTGTAATCGATTGGATAAAGCAAATTAATAAATGATATCAGAGGACTTTCATTATTACTTGATGTTCAATTAATAAATGTTCCTCCGAGTTGGCTTCGATAAAATTTGAAACATTAATGTCGACACCCCTGTCCAAAACTACATAACGAGCTTCCGTCTTTCGTTTAATTTGCTATAGAGTAAAAATTTCTGATATTCCGGTGGATATTTACGCTTGATTTAATTCATTCTTCGTCCGACGCGCACGCATAATATACGTACCGACTCGGTCGGGGAACAAAAGCGTTTTTTAAAACGAATTTATTGCTATGCAGTAGGGGTTGCCGCAAACACGTTCACTATTCCCCCTCCCTCCAATAGAATGGTCAAACTCCGTTTCCAACCCTTGTGAACTCTCCTGAACTACCCCCAACCCTCAGGCGTAGTCTGGACATTTACGAGTATATATGTACAAACAGATTTTTAAACCAGTTTATCAGTTCCTACGGAAAAATTTGTCTCGTAGTTGTCAACGATCCGAACGGTAATCCAGATGAACTTCCAGAGCAGAAATTTTGATGGGGTTCTGATAGGGTCCTGGTCAGTTTTCCCTACTTCTGATGTGGTCCTAAGCGGGTAAACTGGAAAGGCCCACATAAGGATTATAACGCTTTGGCATAATATTGACATCCTATTTAAGGAAAACTGGTCAGGGCTTTGTCAGTTTACCCAAAAAATGTCCGAGTAAATATCTCTCCTAGGAAAAACTGGTCAATACCCCGTCAGGATTAAAAAACTATTCTGCGTAATTATTGTTCACAATTTTTGATTATTAAACTATTATTAACATTTTATAAAAATAGCAATAACTTGAAATATTGAACATTTTAGAAATTTCTTGGATTCATTTAAAAAGGAAATTTTTTATAATCTGATAAACCTATTGGTATAATTTCAAAATATTTCACGCGAGTTTCAAGATTTTAGAGTATTAAATTTTTTTTTTAAGTATTTGAAGGGATTTTAAATGATATTAAAGAATTTAAAAGGATTTTTTAAATATTTTAAGTGATTTTAAGGAATTTAAAAAGATTTCAAGAAATTTCAAGTGATTCTAGGGAACTTACAAGGATTTTAAGATGTTTTCCAAGATTTCAAATATATCAAGATTTCCTAAAGGATTTCAGGAGAATTTAAAGCGATATTAATAGATTTCAAGTTATTTTAAAAAATGTTTAAAGAATTCAGGGGAATTTCAAGACTTTTAAATAATTTACACATTTTGTTAATTTTTTCAAAGGATTTTAAAGGATATTGAAAATTTTTAAAAGACTGTAGAAGAACTTTCACGAATATAAGGATTTTCATGAATTTTCACAAGATTTTACATGATTTTAGGGAATTTAAAGATATTTCAAGAGATTTTACAAAATTTCAGAGATATCAAGATTTCCTAAAGGATTTTAAGGAATTTTAAGTGGATTTTAATTTTTTCAAGAGATTTTAAATTACCTATATTGAAAATTTTAAAAATATTCTAAAAGTACTTACAAGGATATTAAGGGATTTTAAGTGGTTTTGTAGGAATATTAAAGCAATTTCCAGAGATTTCAAGTGTTTTTAAGGAATTTAAGGAGATTTTAAGAAATATTAAGCGATTCCAGGGAATTTAAATGATTTCCAAAGAATGGAAGGATTTTCTAGAGCTTTCGCAAGATTTAAAAATTATAAGATATCGTAAAGGACTTTAAGAGATTTTACTGAATTTTAAGACATTTCAAGTGATTTTAAGGAATTTAAAAGGATTTCAAGAAATGTCAAGTGATTCTAGGGAATTGAAAAGGATTTCAAGATAATTTCCAGATTTCAAAGATATCGAGATTTCCTAACGGATTTAAAAAGCGATTTAAACAGATTTCAAGTTATTTCAAAAAATGTTTGAAAGTCAGGGGAGTTCCAAGCTTGTAAATTAATTTATATATTTTGTTAATTTTTTCAAAGGATTTTAAATGATATTGAAAATTTTTATACGATTCAAAATGATTTCTTATACGATTTTAAGAGATTTTAAGTCGTTTTATAGGAAGTTTAAAGCGATTTCGAAAGATTTCAAGTGATTTGAAAAAGTTTTTAAGGGATTTTACTGAAATTACTAAAAACTCTTGTAATTTTTAAAAATTACTGTACCATTGTCCGATAAATGCCCAATAATATTAAAATATTTTTATCGAAAATAGAAATGCCGACCAGGGCCTCGTAAGAACCCTATTTTAAGTACGACTAATCCCTAGTAGAAATTGGTCCTAGTTTTGTGCAAGTTTCTAGTCAGTTTTTCCCTACGTCTGGTTAGCACCCAACGAGGAAACTTCTTAGTTACTAGTAAGGAATGTAACGCTGCATCAAGTGAGTAACTGACTAGAAAATCTAGAAGGAAAAAATTGTTTCCATTTTTTAATGGAAATAATTATGATAAAATAATGATGACTAACAGAAGCTTTTCTGTAAATTTTACAGATAGAGTTGTAAAATTAACAGATTGTATCCGTAAGATTATCAGATTTCATTTGTTAAAATCGCAGAAATGTCCAACAGATCATCTGAATCTGTAACTTTAACAGATTCATTTTTCTGCGTGCAGAATCTTTTGAGTTAAAACTGAGAAGGAAATCCTAGTTAGTTTCTATCCAGATACTGGCAAGGAAAAACTATTCTCGTATTGAATGAGGAAATTTCAAATTTTACTAGTCAAGGATTGTAATTTAATTCATTTCCTCATTGAAATCTGTTCAGGAAATTCTAGTTAGGCTCTAACTAGGCACTACCTAGTTCCTCAAGTCTAGTTTTTCCCCATTTCAGCTCTACGAGTTACTTGAAAGTGTTAAGGGAAAACTAGACCAATTTCTACTAGGGATTGCGACAATTTCTGCACGGGTGCATATACAATTTGATTTGTCATGAAGTTGGTAAAGTGACAAGATGATAGTAATAATTATTAAGGTGACAGTTATTGCATAAAGTTTCCTGAAACAAGAAGAGTTCTGAAACAGCGTTTGTGGATCTGTATTTCCAGTTTCTTGACTGGCATCTTTACATCTCTTCCGTAAGTAAGTTTTGACGCGTGATTCCTACGCGGAAAGGGACTGGAAGAGGTGTCCCGGGAAATAAGCTTCTGAATTTACTTTCTTGCCTGCGTTTCTCAAAGACGAGAAAAGTGCAATGGTTGAGGGAGGTAGGGACCAAAAAACCATCGTTGCAGAGAATATCTAACCAACAGACAGGTGCAATGTATTGTCTCTGCAATCCCGTCACTCGCGAATGTGAAACTTCCCTATCTCGACAATTCGCATGCGTATGAAGCTTTTCCCGAGCCAAGAAGAATTCTATATATTATACATTCTGTACGTATGCTACATATGAATGTGTATCTATGATGTGGCACTCACAGTTAACGACATTCCACAGATATTGTATTTTTTTCAATAAATTGGAATTTGGTCAGAGATAGTTTAGGAAATGTTTAAATTTTCACGAGTTTTAATTCAATAAATGATATTTCTATTAATAAATTCAGCTTCTATAATCCTTTAGAGCCAATCCGATATATTTATATTTATATATTCTCTTTTCATCTTGAAAGGGTGAATTGGGGCGCGAATATAACACTTGCTTTGAAACAAAGGGAAATCGTGCAAAATTTAAATTGTGGCGAGAAAATTGAGCAACGGTGTCGAAAAGGATAAAATGCGAGAAAGGGATAAAAGGGAGAAATATGAAATAAAGGATAATAATAGTAATAATAATAATAATAATAATAATAATAATAATAATAATAATAATATATCGAACACATTGTTGTCGAAAACCTGATTGGTTCCTTTAGAAATTGCACAAAATTTCTGTGAATGTATCGGATTTGAAAACTATCTTCAGACTATTTTCGTTGTCAAAACGATTACTAATACAAAGGTTATACATATATATATATATATATATATATATATATATATAAAGATAGAAAATAATTTAAAGTGATAAAAATAATTATTCTGATGGAGAAAAATAAATTACTAATGAAGCAAAAAAAATATTTCAAAATATATATCTCAGGTTAGTGAATATGATTTGAAAAATTAAACAGATTACTTATAGTAAACTTTTCATGCGTTTTTATATATCAGTTTTTAATATATTAATATTTAATACATATGTATGGTATGTATTCGTATATTTACAGATCAATTGCTATCAGAATTCTGAGATTTTTTGGGATTATAAAATAGTTTTAAAGGATTTGACTATATATTTTGTGGAATTTTAAGTAATTTGAGAGACTTTTAAGAGATTTTTAGGCATTTTATGATATTTCATTGGATTTTAAAGTATTTTAAGAGATTTATTGAGATTTCAGGGAATCTTGAATAATATTAAGGAATTTAAAAGGGTTTTACGAAATTTATTGAGATTTTAGAAATATTAAGTGATTCACGGTATTCTGAGAAATTTTACGAAACTTTAAAGGATTTTATGAATTTTAAATGAAATTTTAAATAATTTTCAGAGATTTAACAATATATCACAGGATATTAAGTTACTTTAACGAATTAAGGGTTTTCAAGGGATTTACGAGATTTCATTGGATTTTCATGAGTTTTAAGGGATTTCATAAGACTTCATGTGATTTTAAGTATAATTTTATAGGATTTGATGATATTTTGGGAGATTCTTAGTAATTTTAAGAAACTTTAAGATATTTTATGAGATATTAAGTTATTTTAAGGGCATTTATTTCCTGAAATTTTTAAGGATTTGGTGAGATATATTGAAATTTAAAGAATTTTATAGAATTTAACGAAATTTCACGGAATTTTGTGTAATTTTAAGTAACTTTAAGAAATATCAATTGATTTTTGCGAAATTTAAAGAAATTTCATATGATTTCAAAGGATTTTTAGTCATTTTAAGGATTATAACGATAGGTTGTGGAATTTTAAGGAATTTTCTGGAACATCAAGAAATTTAAAAGAATTTCACCAGATTTTGAAGGATGTTAAAGGCATTTTAAGATTTTTATGGAGTATTAAGTAAGTTTAAAGACTTTTAAGGAATTCAAGGGATTTTATACGGGATTTCATGGAATTTTAAATACTTGTTAGATATTTTACGGTGTTAAATTAACTTATTTTGTAGACTTTCAAGAGATTTCATGATATTTCATGGAATTGTTAATAATTTTAAGGGGTTTTACGATATTTTAAGGATATTTAGTGATTTTAAGAACTTTTAAGGAATTCAGGGGATTTTACGAAAATTCAGTGGATTTTCAGAAATTTTAAGAGATTTAATCAGATTTCATGGGACTTTGAATTGATTTTGCGAAATTTAAAGGATTTTTATAAGATTTCAAAGAGTTTTTAGTAATTTTAAGAGTTATAACGATAGGTTGTGGAATTGTAAGGAATTTTATGGAACATCAAGAAATATCAAGTGATTTTTACGAACTTTAAAGGAATTTCACCAGATTTTTGAAATATGTTAGAGGCATTTTAAGATATTGTATGGAGTATTAAGTAATTTTAAATACTTTTAAGGGATTCAGGGGATTTTACGAGATTTCATGACATTTCATGGGATTTTAAATAGTTTTAAGGGATTTTACGATATTTTATGGGATATTTAGTGATTTTAAGGACTTTTAAGGAATTCAATGGATTTTAAAAAAATTCAGTGGATTTTCAGAAATTTTCAGAGATTTAATCAGATTTCATGGAACTTTGAGTAATTTTAAGGAATATCAATTGATTTTGCGAAATTTAAGGAATTTCATAAAATTTCAAAGAATTTGTAGTAATTTTAAGCGTTATATCGATAGGTTGAGGAATTTTAAGGAGATTTATGGAACATCAAGGATTATCAAGGAATATGAAGCAATTTTTAAAAAATTTAAAGGAATTTCACCAGATTTTTTTAATATGTTAAAGGAATTTTAAGATATTGTATGGAGTATTAAGTAATTTTAAATACTTTTAAGGGATTTAGGGGATTTTACGAGATTTCATTGAATTGTCAGGAATTTTAAGAGATTTTATGACATTTCATGGGATTTTAAATAATTTTAAAGGATTTTACAATATATTATATGATATTTAGTAATTTTAAGAACTTTTAATGAATTCAATGAATTTTAAGAAAATTCAGTCGATTTTCAGAAATTTTAAGAGATTTAATCAGATTTCATGGGTCTTCGACTAATTTTAAATAATATCAAGTGAATTTACGAAAATCAAAAGAATTTCACGAAATTTTGAAACATAAAAGACGCATTTTAAGGAATTTTATGAGACTTATGGAGATTCCTGAAATTAGGTAAAGAATTACAAAATTTTATATTTCAAGAAAACTTCTAAATTATTTTTTCTACTAGCAAAAGGTGTGCAAAAACGAGAAATTAATCGCGCTAGTAGATTAAAAAAGGCTTGTCTTTATATTAAAGTTACATTAGATTATAAAGTAAACAAAAAATTGTATCTCATCATGACCACATTTATCATATTTGACCTCTTTTGTATATTCATCGTTATTATGATTCGAAATAAAGTACAAAGTGTAAATTCTCTAAATTCTTAAGTCATCCCTAAAAGATGAAGCGAGGGAGTTCCAGAAAACAAAGTTGAATTGACGAAAAAAAGTAGCATTTTACTCACTGGTAAACGTGTTCTGTGTTCATCCATCCATCATGGGCTGACATCCCTTGTAGCCGAACCTGCCACCGCTCCATCACCCCAACCTTAGATTATCTGTACACCGTTCTCGTCACTCACACGGAAGTAGTTCACTATTCTCCGATTTCCTGCTTTAATTTCAAGGTCGAGTGGAAAACGAAAAAAAAACGACTCTCTGAGTGATAGCTTCCACTTCAGTACTCCTTACCTTTTATCCCGAGTAGCCAATAAATAAATTACTTCTAACAAAAGCAGTTTGCTTACACAATGTATTATTACCTAAGACTTCAGGCTTTATTCCAGTGCGAAAAAATTCTATTTCAATGAAACGCCGTCACTTTAATTTGTTTTTTTTTTAAGTTCAAAAATTATTTTTAAAATTTTATTTTGTATAATACTTTTAAGATGAACAATAGCTTTCTACTTTTTGCAAGCTCTGACAAAATTGAATGTATACGCTCGAGTACTTTTAGAGTCGAAAAAACGAGATCTCGTAAACAGTATTTTTGTATATAGTATAATAAATAAAAAAAGAAAAACATAAACGTGAGTTATAAAATTACATTTTATATTTTGGAATATCCGAGCCTTGCAAATTGGTAGTAAAAGAAAGGGAGATCAGCTTCTTGACGGAGCGAAAGAAGGTTTTTATACTTGAGTGAAGGGAAACTGTTTTCATAAATATAGCTTAGGGGCTCAAAGTGTAAAAAAATACGATAGTGTCTTCTTGAAATAAGATTTTCAGATGTATTTTCATATATCAAAAACAAATTGTTTAAGGAACAGTAAATATAATTATAGGATAAATGAAATAATAATAATTATGAAACAGAGAAATAGCGATTGTTTAAAGTAGTGAATCAATTCGAAGAAAAGATATATATCTATCTATATTATAAAAAAATCTCGCCGCCGCCGCCGCTGTGTCAGGAATCCGTGGTTGGGTTAGGTTAGGTAAGGTTTAGGGTTAGGTTAGGTAAGGTTTAGGGTAAGGTTAGGTTAGGTTTAAGGTTACGTTAGGTAAGGTTTAGGTAGGGCACGGTCGTATAAACAGGTCCAGAATCTCCGGTGGTGAAAGCATTAGAGCGATGACTCGCGTTTTGTCCACGATTAGAGCTTCTCAACTAGCCACCAAAGGTAGAGCGCAACGATCGGAGGGTAGAGAGTTGGAACGAAACTAACCTAAAAGTGTGTTCGACTAGGTTATGTAAACGATGTAAACCACAGTGATTACGGTGATGTAAACAAACCATATACCCTCCGATCGTTGCGCTCTACCCTTTGGTGGCTAGTTGAAAAGCTCTAATCGTGGACAAAACGCGAGTCACTATCACCACCGGAGATTCTGGACCTGTTTATACGACCGTGAGGTAGGGTGACCAGACGTCCTGATTAATCAGAATATATCCTGATTTGAGGGCCTGAAAAAATGTCCTGACTGATTTTTATTTTGTCCTGATTTTCTGGAAGCTGGCCTTCGACAATTTTTTTTTTTTCTCGACAATTTGCTTACTGTGGTCTGTAGATCAGTTTTCCAAAAGTGCAAAGTGGTGGTCGTAATTTCGTATAGATGGCGCAAAGACCGCAAAGTTGTAGGGATAGCCTACCCAATCTTACCACTCACCGGAGTCAAAATGTATTTGCCGGAGTGGGGGTTGCCTGCGAGTCTATCTTTGTTGCTCAGCGAGTTTCCTCTCGAGTTTCAAGTTCTCATAGTTATGGTCGTTATGGATCTAAAAATGTAGTCAGATTCGTTCCGAACATTCCGACGGTTAGTCGGTGTTTGTAATACCACGCCAAGTTTGGCTAAAGAATTTAAGGATTTGGTAATAAACATTTTATTATTGTTGTTGAAGCCTTTTGAATCATTTAAGTCCTCGAGTTAGAAATAGTGAATTGGAGGCACTATACATTTATTTTGACAATAATACCTACAAAGTGTTTAGTGATGAAGGACAAAGAGAGGTAAGACGTAAGGATTAAAGGCCAAAGGAATTTCTTTCTCAGCCAGAAAATGTAAATTTAATCAGGAAAATCGGAAATTCTGAAAAATACTAAATTTAAACCACAATATGAGAGAATGTACAGTATTATATACTTTAAAAAGATAATACGATAATAAATGTTTTAAAAACGGCGATATTTGAGCTTTTCGTTATCCATAATTTTCGAAGGATACCCTCCCGAGGAGGGGGGGTACTCTTCGAGTGTCCTGATTTTTCCCTCGACCCATCTGGTCATCCTAGGTTTAGGGTTAGGTTAGGTAAGGTTTAGGGTTAGGTTAGGGTTAGGTAATGTTTAGGGTTAGGCCACCGCCGCTGGAAAGGTGGAAAAGGAACTGAAAGACAAAAATAAATATGGGTTAGATGTGCAGAAGTTATCGTGTTTCCAACATTCAATTTAGACACCGCTATACAAATAGGACACAGAGACATATGACAAACTGTCCAGATAGCGAAGAGGGGTTATTTTCAATACATTAGTCCTTGTTAAACCACAATATCGTTGGTAAGCGAAACTTCGTGGTAAACGTGCATATAAGATAGTTCCATGAAAATAGATAACCATGTTGAATTGGGAATGTGAATAAATAAGCCTAAAATTGTAAAGTAAAATTTAATGAAAAGGAAATTATCAATAAAAAGTCATTATTAATAAATAATAATTATGTAACAGAAAATACAGCTGATAGACACTAAAAATCTGAAGAAGAAACGGTGAAGATAATGGTACTAAATGCCAAGGAAAAAGCAATTAGCAATACATTACAAGAGCAAAAGCATGGTTGGAGTTTTTTGCTTCTATTGAGTCAATATGTACATTCAATGAAGATAAATTTCCTCTCTCTATGCAAACAGAGCATTGAAATGCGAAACGATTGAAATGTAGTAATTGTGAAGAATGAATGTTTTTATAATGGGCCAGAAACTTAACTTAAAAGCGACTTTACGAGGACGACCGAGGGGTTCGTTATAGCAATAATTATTGTTATACTCGTACGTATAATAGCGAAAAAAGAGAGGTCGATGTGATGTTATTGGAACGTTAAAGGAGTTTACCTTTCATTAGTCGGGTAATGCATAGCACTTTTTTTATTTTCTTCGCTTTCCTCGTTAACGGCCATGCTTACCTCTCAATAAATTTCTTGGATCACAATTATTATTTCAGAATGCAAATTTGTGTATTTTTTTATCACATGAAAATACTTGCATTTTATTGGAGAGTGAGGCCTTTTTATAAAACCAAATTTCTAATGTTCTCTTCAAAATTCCTTTTCCCACTCTCTTTTCCCACGTAATTTTTCACTCACCTTTTGAGGAAATGGGAGAGGGAAAAGGGTTTATTTATGCAAAAATAAAAGATGGTAATATTTATATATTGGAAAATTTGATAATTTGTGTATTGTGTATCTAAGAACTTCAAAGACTTTTTCATGAAAATTCTTATTAAACTACATTTTATGATTATATTATTTTCATAATTTTTAATAACTAGAGATTTACAGGGATTTAAAAAAATTACAAGAGTTTTTAGTAATTATAGTTTTCAAGAAGTTTAATAAATAGAATAGAATAGAATAGAATTTTATAGAATACTAAAACATTTTTTATTGACAAATTACTTCATAATTTAAAAATTTTTTGAATCTTTTGAAATTTCTTAAAATCACTTGAAATCTTTAGAAATCCTTTGGCATGTTTTAACAACTCTGAAATTTCTTGAAAATTCCCTAATTTTTTCATATTCATTGAATATTCTTTGATATTTTTTAACTTCATTAAAAATCCCTTAGAATGTTTACAAATATTTTTAAATAATTGAAAGTCCTGAAATTATTATGAACTTTTTTCGGAATTCCTTAAAAACTTTTTAAAATCACTTGAAATCTCTCGAAATCGCTTTAAGCTTTCTATAAAACCATTTAAAATCTCTTAAAATCTTTTAGGAAAACTTGATATCATTGAAATCTTGTAAAATGTCTTAAAAATCCTTAAATTCTTTGAAGATCTTTTATAATTTTATAAAAATTTTCAATATCATTTAAAATCCTTGGAAAAAATTGAAATTTATTTACATCGCTTTAAATTCTCCCGAAATTCTTTAGGAAATCTTGATGTCTTTGAAATCTGGAAAAATATCTTAAAATCCTTCTAAATTCCCTAGAATTACTTGAAATTTCTTGAAAGCCTCTTAAATTCCTTAAAATCACTTGAAATCTCTTAAGATTCACTAAAATTTCTTTAAGTCCTTTACGATATCTTATAATTTTTTTAATCTTGTGAAAGCTCTGGAAAATCGTTATATTCTTTGGAGATCCTTTTAATTTCCCTAGAATTGTTTAAAATTTCTTAAAATCTCCTTAAATTCTTTAAAATCACTTGAAATCTCTCGAAACCGCTTCAAACTTCCTATAGAACCACTTAAAATCCTTTCAAATCCTTTAAGAAATCTTGATATCTTTGAAATTTTGTACAATCTCTTGAAATATCTTTAAATTCCTTTAAAAATCATCTAAAATCTTGTGAAAATTCTTGAAAGTTCTTTTACAATCTTTCAAAAATTTTCAATATCCTTTAAAATCCTTTGAAAAAAATAACAAAATGTTTCAATTATTTCAAAGTCTTGAAATTCCCCTGAATTTTTTAAACATTCTTAAAAATAACATGAAATGTATTAATGTATACATGCAATCTTTGACAAATCCTTTTAAATTCTTTAATATCATTTAAAATCCCTTCAAATACTTAAAAAAGAATTTTATACTCTAAAATCTTGAAACTCTCGTAAAATATTTTGAAATTATACCAATAGGTTTTTAAGATTATAAAAAAATTTCCTTTTAAAATGAATCCAAGAAATTTCTAAAATGTTCAATATTTCAAAAGTTATTGCTATTTTTATGAAATGTTGTAATTTTGGCCTTCTTTTGCAATAACTTCTAAAAAAATATAATAAGACTTTTATTTTCAGAAAATTAAATAGTTTAATAATCAAATATTGTGAATAATGATTCCGCAGAATCGTTTTTTAATCCTGATGGGGTATTGACCAGTTTTTCCTAAGTGGGGTATTTACTAGAGTATTTTTTTGTAAACTAAAAAGGCCCTGACCAGTTTTCCTTAAGTAGGGCAATATTCTGCCTAAGCGTTACAAGCCTTGTGTGGGCCTTGCCAGTTAACCTGATTAGGGCCACATCAGAAGTAGGGAAAACTGACCAGGACCCTGTCAGAACCCCATCAAAAATTCTGCACGGCCTAGTGTGTACATGTGAATTTTGATTCTATATAGCAACTTTCTCTTGTGCGAAAGAAGCGATAAATGAAGCTCGAGAAATCTTAATATGATCTTAATTCCCCCGATTGGTTACGTTTTTGCTTAAGACAATTCCGAAACGAATTTCAATAATGGAAGTCGTTACACGCCCGAGGTAATTGAATTTTGTCGTGAAATGGAAAGGATAGTCACGCGATCAGAAAATCACGAAATTTAAGCTACTCAAAGGAATGCCTTCTGGAATAGGCATTCCTGGAATTTACAAAAACTATAATTTACAAACTGGAATTCTTTCCTTTTAACCGAAAAGTTTCTGCTGTCTATTATTATTTCTAATTTATTTCTTAAATAAATTATTTACACCGACAGAAGGTTAAAACCTCAGGTGCATTATCGCAAGTAAAACGCTATTATTTATTCTATAAATCGATTTCCAGGTCCGGTTATTAGTCACTCGTTGGTTAAATAAAAACGGCAATTGAGGATCGAGTGTTCACATTTTGCGTCGTAAATATTCTTGGCAAGCTAGCAACCCCGTCTGCCCTGTCGAATCGTCCGCTCGAATTAATTTCAACGCAACTTGCATCACCGTCGGTCGTTAGCCAGAAAAACAAATACAAATACTGTAATTCTAGATGTATGGATTTACGCCAGTCAAAACCTGTCTGGATGATTTGAAGAGATAATTCACTATTATTAAATTCTAGGATATGTGTATGCATTATTACATTAGTAATATGCCTTTTTATTGTGGTATATAATGGTGGTGGGGTAGACTATAATTAGCCATAAATACTATATTCGTTTCCACTTTCGTTATAAATTCGTAATTTCTTACTTCTAAATATTCAATTTAATTATTTTTTATGTACTGCAAAAATCTGACAAAAACAAATCCATCAAGAATGGAAACACAAAGAGAACATTCAGAGGCTAAAAGAGCCTTTTTCGAGCTCTTTTGGACAATTTATTTCGACGTTACTTCGATTTCAGTGAAAACATTCGGTTACATGATACCTGCGTGTATATTGAAGAACGAATCTCTACTTCAATTATATTTATGACTTTTTTCACTGAAAAATAACAGAATGTGTTCAAAATGCTCTTTTTTGAAGATAATCCGAATGACAATTCTTAATGAGTAGCTTTTAATTAATTAAAAACTCTAAAGATTGTGTCCATCGTTGATAAGGGGCCTTATTACTTCGAATAGGCGGTGCATCGTAGAAACAACGAAATATTGATTAAACATGCACTATGCGTGCAGTTAATGAGTAGATGTTCGTTCTTTTAATGACAGTTTAATAACACGCGACATCAAATTATAAGACAGGGTCAAAGACCTGAAGACATGATAATATTTTTAAATTTCCTTAGGCAATCACAAATAAGTAGAAGGATTAATATTATCATTATTATTATTGCGTCTGGAACAATAAATTATTAGCTAACGTTAAACGAAATTAGCTCGCGAGCACATCCAAACATAAATTGGATACAGTACGTTGCTCTCGGAAATTTAATATCGTTCCCGCATCAAGTTTGATTACAATTGCATTAATTGCATACAGCTAGGTTTTCATTTATTAATTGTCTGCTGAAATATGTGTTTTCATCGCCACATCGACTTCTATGATTGTGTACAACGATATTTGATTAAGATCGATAAGTGGCTTCAGGAACTGGAAAATCAAATTATCGATGATTTCATCATTGTTCCAGATATTTCTTCAAGTTTTGCGTGCCTTGTACTGTGCGATTTTCACGCTTGACACGATGGATTTAGTGAGCTCTCGACTGCTCTCAACTGAACGTTCCAGACAGTACTGAGTGCTTCGATAATTGGTGATTGTTAGAAAAATTAGCCGATTTTATCAGACTCGCATTTTTCGAGAAAAATATTTCTCATTGAACCTGGTTCACTTAAATATTTAATTGAAGAATTAATATGTAATATTTAAGTTTAGAATATAAATTGATAAAAATGGCAATAATTACCTTATCTATAATTTCTGGAAGGTGCAAGTACATCCTCACTCACTTCATTCTTTTGATATCTGCAACAATAAAAACATGTACAGAAAATTGATGCAAATATTCTGAAGGAAATGAAGTTGAAGAGAAAATCATTCTAGGTCTTCAGGAAGGAATAACCACTTAAAGTCGGCTCTTCAGAAATCGAAGACGTCGAGAAGTTACGAGACATAAATCGTTTTTCGTCTGATCCGACAGTGAAAAAAGAACGTTGAGATGGAAAATCAATAGAATGTTGTAATGGGGAAAAAATTAAAGAAACTTCCCTTTTAAAGAAGAATTTCCCTTTAAATTTAAATTGGCTTTCATTATTATTTAAAGAAGTGCCTATGTGTAAGGACGTTTTCTTTTAAATTAGTTATCTATCCCTTTTTTTTATCCCCTTTATCCACCTACCCACAATGTGTGTCATTTTATCTGATATTCTTAAAACATTTGTTCAAATAAAATATAAATGGTCGCGAATTCGGAGGAATTCACAGCAGTTGCTGTTAATTGGACGAAAGCAATTAACAGAATTGCTGATTGTCTGTACTTGCACAAACTCTTTGAAAAGAAAAATTCATAAAGATTTACTTCAAGTTTCTGTGGAGCCAGGAAGATACCAAACAACCCTCTATTTTCGTTTCTTCTTTAATCGACGTTTATCCTCTATTAAAAATTCTTTGATCTTGTATTTCAATTTCGAAATTATAATTTCCGAGAGTTTGGGGTAAAAAGGGTCGTTTGTAATTTTAGTTTGTCTTCGTAAATCACAGGCGATCCAGGGGATATTAAGGCATCGAATGAAGCACGTCAGTTTACTTTATTTTCTTAGGTACTTTTAGGAAAAGTTGGATAAGGAGGAAAAAGGGTTGAATGGTATTGTATTGAACGGAAGTCAATAGGGCGGGTTAGCCTTGCGATGTTGAACTTCTTACGAAGCGTTTGCACGCAATCACGAGTGTTTCGTGAGAACGAACTTTATCCTAGAGAACGCTTAATTCTAGTAAATTTAAGAGTCAATATTGTTGAAGGCAGCCTTTATAGATATCAAAAAAAGTAGAAGATAATAAATTCTTCAAGGGATTAGGTTACATATTAGATAATAAAAAATTTTCCAAGATAATGGCATGATTTCAACATAATGGCAAATGCATAATTTTTGATGGGGTTCTGACAGGGTCATGATCAGTTTTCTCTACTTCTGATGTGGCTCTAACCAGGTTACCTGGCAAGGCCCACATAAAGCTTGTCTCGCTTAGGCAGAATATTGCCCTACTTAAGAAAAACTGGTCAATACCCCATCAGGATTAAAAAAACTATTCTGCGGAAGCATTATTCACAATATTTGATTATTAAACTATTTAATTTTCGGAAAACAAAAGTCCTATCATAAAAAAGAGGTATTGATTATATAGAAACAACAAGAGATTTTAAGAACTTTTTAAAGAATTTTAAAATAGTTCACGAGAGTTTCAAGGTTTTAGAATATTAATTTTTTTTTAAGTATTTGAAGAGATTTTAAATGATATTAAAGAGTTTTAAAGGATTTTTAAAAGATTTCAAGTGATTTTAAGGAATTTAATGAGATTTTAAAAAATTTTAAGTGATTATAGGGAATTTAAAAGGATTTCCAAAGAATATAAGGATATTGCAGATCTTGCACGAGATTAAAAAAATTATGAGATATCGTAAAGAACTTTAAGAGATTTTACTGAATTTTAAGAGATTTCAGGTGATTTTTATGAATTTGAGAGGGTTTCAAGAAGTTTCAAGTAATTCTAGGGAATTTAAAAGGATTTTAAGATATTTCCCAAGATTTCAAAGATATCAAGGTTTAATAAAGGATTTCAGGAGAATTTAAAGCGATATAAATTGATTTCACGTTATTTTGAAGAATGTTTAAAGAACTCAGGGGATTTGCAAGATTTTAAATGATTTTAGGGGATTTAAAGATATTTCAAGAGATTTTAAGGAATTTAAGGAGGTTTTAAGAAATTTTAAGTGATACTCGCGAAATTAAAAGGATTTCCAAAGAATGTAAGGATTTTTTAGAGTTTTCACTAGATTTGAAAATTTTATGATATCGTACAGAACTTTAAGAGATTTTACTGAATTTTAAGAGATTTCAAGTGATTTTAAAGAATTTAAGAGGGTTTCAAGAAATTTTAAGTGATTCTAGGAAATTTAATAGGATTTTAAAATATTTTTCAAGACTTTTCGAAGATATCAAGATTTCCTAATGGATTTTAAGAGATTTTAAGTGGTTTCATAAGATTTTTAAACCGATTTCAAAAGATTTCAATTGATTATAAGGAATTTAAGAAGATTTTGAGAAATTTTGAACGATTTTATGAAATTTAAAAGGAATTCCAAAGAATGTAAGGATTTTCCAGTGCTATCACAAGATTTAAAAATTATATAGTGATTATAAGGAATTTAAGAGGGTTTCGAGAAATTTCAAGTAATTCTAGTGAATTTATAAGGATTTTCAAAGAATGTAAGGTTTTTCCAAAGCTTTACAAGATTAAAAAAATTATATTTAAGATAACGTAAAGGACTTTAAGAGATTTTACTGAATTTTAAGAGGTGTCAAGTGAATTTAATGAATTTACAAGGGTTTCAAGAAGTTTTAAGTGATTCTAATTAATTTAAAAGGATTTAAAGATATTTTCCAGGATTTCAAAGTTATCAAGATTTCCTAAAGGATTACAGAAGAATTTAAAGCGATATAAATGGATTTCAAGTGATTTTAAAGAATGTTTTAAAAAGTCACGGGAGTTCCAAGATTTAGAATGAATTTACACATTTTGTTAATTTTTTTCAAAGGATGTAAAATGAAATTGAAAAATTTTTTAAAGATTGTAAAAGAACTTCCAAGAATTTAAGGATTTTCAAGACATTTTACAAGTTTTCAAAGATATCAAGATTTCCTAAAAGATTTTAAGATATTTTAAGTAGTTTTATAGAAAGATTTAAGCGATTTCGCGAGATTTCAAGTGATTTTAAAAAGTTTTTAAGGTATTCCAAAAAAATTCATAATATTTTCAGGACTTTCAATTATTTAAAAATATTTGTAAATATTGTAAGGGATTGTTAATGAAGTTAAAATATGCGAAAGGATTTCTAAAGATTTCAAGTGATTTCAAGGAATTTCAAACAATTCAAAAAAGTTTCAAAATTTGGAAGTTATTTGGCAATAAAAAAATTTGTTAAACCTCTTGAAATTTACTGAAATTATTACTACTGTATCATTGCCCCATAAATGTCCAATAATATTAAAATATTTTTATCGAAAATAGAAATGTCGACCAGGGCCTCGTCAGGACCCTATTTTAAATATGACTACTTGCGGCAATTTCTGCACGGGTATTTTCCACTTTTTCACCAATTCTTGCTTGAAACTTTGTCCCCTTCTCTTAATGGAAAACAGAAATTTAATTTAAAACTTATAACATTATTTGCTAATAAAAAATTGAAGAATATCAAAAATAATGAGACTGAAAATACAATGTAAAAGCATCAAACAAGTACACGTCATAAACAGAGGATCGTAAAGTGTAATAATTACGCAATAGAATAAAAGGTGAGATAATTTTTTCATCTTCATCTTTTCCTGGAAAATTATCTTAACAGTTATATATATATATATAATCGTTAAAAGAAAATTTTCTTCGAGGCGTCAAATTCAACGTCTTTTCTCGTTCGCATCATTTCTTTCCTTTTCCATCCTTATTTCATCCTTTTCTATACTTTTACTCCAAGTTTTCCTTTTTCTTCTTTCTCATTTTCCCTTTTTCTTTTTCTCCCCTTTTCTCGATGGACAAGAAGAAAGAGAAGCTAGACAGGTACTATTTCGTCGGAACAAAACGTTCGACGCAGATGAATTCTTAAAACCTTGCACTATACTGCACCATAGAATAGAAACATCATCCTAAAATACATTTGAATATAATTTAAAGCAGGACAGTAAGCACGCGCACGTTCCATCCAAATGCGTTTATGTTAATGTGAATTCCCAAAGTTATTGCGACACGATGTTCAGCTGCGACCCGTGGTTTCAGCTTAGCGCCCAGTTTAGCAAGGAGTTTACGATAATTCTTGCCGAGCGTGTCACTTCCAAAATCCATTTCAAGTAAAACCCCGTTTCTGTGTTACATTACGAGTTTGCGTAAAGTTGATTCAAAACGTCTGCTTTGTTACGGTCTAGTGGCGCATATGCGTGGCTCAAATAACTTCAGTTTTTTCCCTTTCATGCTAGATAAAAGAAGAAGATGTAAGAAGAAGATTCTTAACCATAATATAAGTAGTTGTACTAGGCCAATACAGAACCACTTATTGAGCAAGGCTCTGTTCCATTTTTAAGTCTCTGTATATATTGTAGGTTTATAAATATTATAAAATAAAATGAGATTGATTTGAAGTATCGTTTGTTTTTATTTAATACTAACTTCCATCTTATTTAAGTTTTAACATTACTTTAACGTTAACTTAACTATACCTTAACTATACTTTAACATTACTTTAACGTTAACTTAACTATACCTTAACTATACTTTAACATTACTTTAATGTTAACTTAACTGTACTTTAACTATACTTTAACCAGCTTTAACATTAAAGTAATGTTAAAGTATAGTTTAAGTATAGTTAAGTTAACGTTAAAGTAATGTTAAAGTATAGTTAAACCAATGTTAAAACTTAAATAAGATGGAAGGTAGTATTAAATAAAAACAAACGATACTTCAAATCAAATCTCATTTTATTTTACAATATTTATAAATTTCCTACAATATATTTAAAAATTAACATTAATTTACTTTTACATTACTTAACTTTAACATTACTTTATCGTTAACTTAACTATACCTTAACTATACTTTAACATCACTTTAACGTTAACTTAACTATACCTTAACTATACTTTAACATTACTTTGATGTTAACTTAACTATACCTTAACTATACTTTAACATTACTTTAATGTTAACTTAACTATACTTTAACTATACTTTAACCAGCTTTAACATTAAAGTAATGTTAAAGTATAGTTAAAGTATAGTTAAGTTAACGTTAAAGTAATGTTAAAGTATAGTTACACTAATGTTAAAACTTAAATAAGATGGAAGGTAGTATTAAATAAAAACAAACGATACTTCAAATCAATCTCATTTTATTTAACAATATTTATAAATTTCTTACAATATATTTAAAAACTACTATTTACAATATTTATAAACTCCCGACAATAATATATACAGCGACTTAAAAATGTAGCAGAACCTTGCTCGATAAGTGGTTCCGTATCGGCCTAGTACAACTACTAATATAAATAATTTTTCACTATATTTATTTGAATTAAAACATTGGCGCAGCGAATTGGAGCAACATTTTTTTTTCATCCAAAAAAAACCACAACTTTTTAGATTCTTAATGGGCTATAAAACGATCCTTAAAGGCCGCACCCTTTACTAAATTATCTTTGTGTGCTTCACGAGCTCTATTGATTCTACAGAGAGTCCATGCTTACTTGCGCAGTTTTCGAACTAAGCCGCATTAAATCTGGAAATTATTCCAAAAACTAGGCCAAAAAATAGATTATTGTCAATTAAGATTTAAAGGTCGCAATTTTTCATATTTATTTCAAGAAAAATCAGTTCAAGTTCACAATGCATTCTCTACTTTAATACAAAAAATATTGACTATGGCTCAAAAGCTCTGATATGAATTTTATCGCTTTTATCTCTTGATCTGGTACAATAGCACACAATAGACGAATTTTGTATAAACATAAAAGAGAAAAAAAATCCCGAGAACAAATCAGATGATAAATCTCTGCCCATGGAGTGAATTTATGAGTTATTGGTCTTTATGTGTGTGTCAAATGAAACTCTATAGCATTTCCGGAAAGGCAGAACTTATATTGGCTTTACGGACGATTTACAGAAACTTATGTCAGTAACGACGATTCTTATAATTCTCGAAGGCGAAACTTAACGTTTCGAAACTTTATCGAGCGTTTCGGTGTCTCGTCATCTTGAGAGGTGGCAAGTCGCGAATTTTTATCGCGAAGAAATTCCGCGTTTCCACCCAGTGGGGTGGGAGAAAAAGGAAAAGTAAAAGCAAACAGGGTACCGCGGAGCGCACTTCGGAATCTGTGCCAATGGATTTGCCGGTGCTCTTATTTGCAGGAGCTGACGGAAAATGTGAAAAATTCCTATTAAGGGATTCCAATACGGTGAGTGGGGTTAGAGAGTGGGTGCCGAGAACATAAAACATAATATTATTTCCAGAAAGCGGCGGCGCGAGAATTCAATTTAGCCAGGTGGCATATAATAGTACTTTTCGTTCCTCAATGCTCTCACGCACCACTGATTACAAGCTATCTTTCCTTTTTCCCACTGATTTACTCGAATTTCATTTCCGAAATCAGCCGAAATCACAGAAACTGTTAATGTGTACTTAACTACTTATATAACCAGGTATTATTAGAAACAAGTCTGTACGAGTAGTAACAAGTCAATTCTACTAGGTTTAAGCTATTTCCCCTACCCAGAAGAAAATTTACGACTGGTTTACCCTGTTGGAAATAAAAAGATAGAAAAGGATAGAGATTTTAGAGATTTTTTATCCAAGTGTACTCTTTGCATCCATGGATTGCAAAAGGGATAGAAAAAGATTGGCGTGAGCTAACGAAGGATTTAGGAGTTATGCTGTAAAAACCAATATCAGTCATTCAATCTAGCTCTATCCTAATCTATTTCTTATATTTATCAAACTCTATCATTTTCAATCTTCTTGTCAGTCGTCATAATCACTAACCTATTGCTTTTAATCCCCTCATTTCTAACCCAGCTTCTAAATATATCGCTCGTTTATTCGTGTATAATCCGCTCTTCTCTATCACGTAGACGAATGTTATTTATTTATTTAGGAGTAAATTGAGGGGAATATACACTACCCGTCAGAATTTATGAGATATGTTTTTCGATTATAGTTTAAGTTCTCTTAATTACACATCAAGGATTCCATTTTTTCTTTTAAGTAAGTTAAAAACTATGAAGATTGTGCTTAAAATTAACTCATTAATCGTTTTGTCTATTTTTAAAGAAATTATTGCAAAAAAACGCCAAATGTCAATGTTTTATAAAAATAGCAATAACTTTTGATATATTGAACATTTAAGGTAAATGTCACACGCCGATTTTGATGAAACTTGGCAGATTTGTAGAACTAGGAAAAATAAGCAACACGTAATTTTTCATATCGGCCCATAAACAATTCTAAGGGTAGAAACTACCTCTCATATATAAAGGGTGGTCTTCATCTTTCAATGGCAACAAGTCGGATCCTAAAGGTGAGATGCTTTTCAGGGGTTTTCGATGTTGCTGAATTCAAATCTGAATTCG
>CAJFCO010000403.1:750589-779125 GCA_904066015.1 Synergus gifuensis
AAAAGCATAGAAAAGAGATTGAAAGAGATAGGAAAGAATTGAGTTTGATAAGGAAATAGAAAGGGAAAGGCAAGAATAGGCGAGAGATAGAAAGGAATAGAGAAGTGGGGAAGATAGCGAAGGAGATATGATCGATTTTGAGTAACAAGGAGATAGAAAGAGATAGACTCTGTTAGGCGAGAGATAGATAGAGATGGAGAAGTGTGGATTCAAAGAGACAGATGTTGATATATATATATATTGAGATAGAAATAGAAAGGAATAGAGAACTGAAGATTGAAAGAGATTGAAGCGAGTTAAGATTGACAAGGATTGAAAAAGATCGACAAGAATAGGCGAAAAATAGGAAGAAATAGAGAATTAGGGATTGGAAGAGATAGGAACGAATTGAGTTTGATATGGAAATAGAAAGGCATAGGCAAGAATAGGCTGGAGATATAAAGGAATAGAGAAGTGGGAACAATAGCGAAGGAGATAAGAGCAATTTTGCGTAACAAGGAGATAGAAAGAGATAGACTGTGTTAGGCGAGGGATAGATAGGGATAGAGAAGTGTGGATTCAAAGAGATAGCTATGTATTGAGATGGAAATAGAAAGGAATATAGAACTGAAGATTGAAAGATATTGAAGCGAGTTGAGATTGACAAGGATTGACAAGAATAGGCGAAAAAAAAGGAAGGAATGGATAAGTGAGGATTAACAGAGATAAGAGCGATTTTTAATAACAAAGAGATAGAAAGAGATAGACTGTAATAGGTGAGAGATAAATAGAGATAGAGAAGTGCGGATTTAAAGAGATTGAACTTTGATTGAAAAGGAGATAGAAAGAGATAGACGGGGATAGGCAATAGATTGAAAGAGGTAGAGAAGTGGGTATTGAAAGAGATAGGCGTGGATTAATATGGAAATAGAAAAAGATAGGCAGGTATAGGCGAAAGGTAGAAGTGGATAAACAATCTTTATCCCTTTCTATATTAGGAATAGATAGAGATAGAAAGGAATAAGATTACTAGATAGACATAGAGAAGTGTGGATTCAAAGAGATAGACGTAGATGTGGATTTTGATGGAAATAGAAAGGGGTAGAGAACTGAAGATTGAAAGAGATTGAAGTGAATTGAGATTGACAAGGAAATAAAAAGGTACAAACAAGAATAGGTGAAAGATAGGAAGGAATAAAGAATTGAGGATTGAAATAGATAAGAGCAATTTTGAGTAACAAGGAGATAGAAAGAGATAGACGGGGATGGACAAAAGATAGAAAGAGATAAAGAAGTTGGGATTGAATGAGATAGGTGTTGATGTGGATTGAAATGGATAGAAAAGAGGAGATTCAAAGAGATAAGCGTGAATTTGGATTGAAATAGAGATAGAATGGGATAGAGAACTGAAGATTAAAAGAGATAAAAGCGAATTGGGATTGGCAAGGAGATAGAAAGGGATAGACAGGTTTATACGGAGATGGAAAGAGATAGAGAAGTGGAGATTGAAAGAGATAGGAGAGAACGGTGATTGGCATGGAGATAGAAAGACATAGAAAGGTATAGGATTTGTATCTCTTTACGTCCAGCAGGGATAGTACACCCTAGTATTGCCATTCTAAAAGAAGAGAAGAATATAAAATATGTTTATAGTACAAAAATCATCTTGACATTTATTAAGCGTTGGGAACTAATCTAATAATCAGAGTAGAGTCATTAAAATAATGTAATAGCGAGCTCAGATGAAATGTTTTTTTTCCAAGTAGCAACATTCAAGAATGCTCTCTTTAATTATATGTCTGAAAATGGTGATCTGTAATGGAATAAACTTGAGTTTCTGGGGATTGCTAGCCTCTCTCGTAAAAATCGAAGCCATTAACCTTCGCTCGACGTTTCGAGGTTCCTTAGTGCCCTACGCACCGCTAAATAATTCCAAAGATCAAGAAACCCTCCTACGATCTGAGGTCGGATTCTCAAGACGATCCCACTCGAAGTGTCGAACGTCGTCCATTTAAGGTCGACTGAGCTTCACCCTCTCATTTGTATAATCTTCCAATATCAATGGGTCCTTTCATTATATAGAAACCTTAAACAGCATCATATTATCCATAATAGGTATCAAAAATGAAGGATGGATAAAAAATATTCGTTTATATGTACCAGAAAGATAAAAATAAAAATTGATGTTAGTACCTGAAGATATGGACTTAAGAATCTTTATGATTTTTCTGTGAATGATGTTTTTCAACCGAATTTTCTGTCTCAAGTTTCTTCTTTTAAAATTATTTAAATTGAGGTTTGAAGCCCTCTGCAAGTAATTTGATTGCAAGCAGAGCCAATTGGCATGATTAGGATAGTTAATCTCAAATGTCTATCGATCATCATTGCACATTACAAACACGATGCTTTGTCAATCAGCAGAGACTGACCAATCCAATTGTCGGTAATTAAAGATGGAGAGTGGAGAATTTGAAGCATCCTTTGATGAATCCATTATCAGAATCTGCATTAAGTATTTGTTAAAGTGAATATTTCAGTAGAGCCTTCACAAATTCTGTAATTACTGAAGACAGATATTTAGACACGAGTGCTTCAGCACGTTTCTGCATTCGATAAAATAAAGTAAAAGCTGAAAAAGATTTTTCCTTCGTTTGATCGGACTTCCAATTTAAGATGTCATTACTAGATACTTTCTTCGATTTGTTGTCAGTGAAGGAGTAAATCGGCGCTATTCTCACTAGACAAATTAACGTCAATTTCGCAGCTTCTCTATAAGGTCACGTTGATAACGAAGTGCTTTCTTCATTCTGTCCCCACGTGAAGAACCAATTGCAATCAATGACATTAATTGGGACGATTGCTCAGTTTGGTCAATCTTGTGGAAATCAGGCTCGTTGACCTCGGGACAATAAAGGTCTAACCTCTAGAACTATTATATCATTCTAATATATCTAGTTTATCATTAGTGTAATTAAAGAATAATAATAATCTTGAAATACAATAATATTTCTTAGATTCATCCCAACAGGATGCATATTTTACAAAGAGAATCTTTTCAGCATATATGGTTGCATTGACTATCAGCAATCCAATTTTTCATGTCCCAAAATGTGAGAAACGATCTGAGCACGCGTGAGTATTCGATGAAAATGCTTGGCACGATGCGACGAAATTTTATTCGGACCCACCTCTTCGGATATCATTCGGTGCATAGTTATGGAGAGTACAAGAGGTGAAGCTGAAGTAGATGACCGTGTTGATTCAAAAGGAACTTTGTGAAGGCCGCATTCACTACTTTGCTAGGTAGATGGAGAGGCATGGTCGTTTACTATCGGAAGCGATGTAAAGCCGATTGCAGATTGACCGGCACGGATTTCACAGAGGGATTCGATTCGAATGGTACTCTTTGAAATGGAAAACGAAGAAAGGTTACTCAGACTACCCTTCCATTATATCTACCAATAGCCAATCGACAGAAAGACTAAATTCAATCTGAAACTCTTTTATATCAACCTTCCGAAAAATATTCACAACCTTTAATAGATAATTTTTAGAAGAATCTAGTTTATCAGTGACAAGACCTAAGCAGTACAAGTTGGAAATATGACATTTTGCTTTGTCTCTTTCATCTTTTCACTTGTGTCCTCTCTTCTTTCAATACTCGCCCTCCTCATATCCACTCATGTTCGAGTAATGGGAAAAGATTACGCAGCTTGAACTGAAAACTCCTTAGATTCACGCTTTTCGCTCTGTGCCTCGTTAAGATAAAGTTACAACGGCAGGATTAAAGTTCAAGCGTCTAGGTTCTTCACTCCCTTTCACACTAGACCATTTTAACACATCGTTGATTTTATTCAGCGAAAATTGTTCTCGCTCTCTCAAGGAGATAAAAGTACTTTAGATCTCTGATTCATGTGTTGAGAAATTATTGACAAGATTAAGGGATCAGTCGATAATACCAGTCGTTCTTATAAATAATTTCGTGGCAGGCGAAGGCAAGGGTCAGCGGAAGCTGGACGGAGGTTAATGGCTTCGATTTCCACGTTTGTGGGATGGTCATCCGTACTCGTCTCACGTGGTCGATTTTCTCGAGTACCTGTGGAGACCGGAAAGACACTCAACATTAGCTACAGAAGCCACCAGTGGCACCAAAGACCGGCGTTTACTCTAAGGACGTCCAACATCAGCCTCATACCTCCACAGAGATTGAGTGAAGAAAGAAACAGGTATAGAGCTACCAGTAGCTTTTTTAAGAACGGAAGCGAATATCGGATTCCGATAAAAGGAAATCGAGCTTTGAGGAACTTTCACCCACAACTGAAGTAATTCGAAAGTCCGACAGAAAGCCATTTCAATGGCTTTCGTTTTTGAAATATAAGATCCAAAATTCCTTCAATCGAAGAGTCTCCTGGGAGGAAAACTCGCTAGTACTGAATAAAATTAATGAATTATACAATTCTCATTTCCAATCTCATCTTTCTGTCTCCTTGTCAATTACCGTTCTCTCCAATCTCTTTCAATCCCCACTTCTCTGTCTCTTTCTATCTTTTATCCATCCCCGTCTATCTCTTTCTATATCCATGTCAATCACCAATCCTCACTTCTCTATCTCTTTCCATCTCCATATAAACCTGTCTATCCCTTTCTATCTCCTTGTCAATCTCAATTTGCTTTTATCTCTTTTAATCTTCAGTTCTCTATCCCATTCTATCTCCATTTCAATCCAAATTCACGCTTATCACTTTGAATCTCCTCTTTTCTATCCATCTCAATCCACATCAACACCTATCTCATTCAATCCCAACTTCTTTATCTCTTTCTATCTCTTGTCCATCCCCGTCTATCTCTTTCTATCTCCTTGTTACTCAAAATTGCTCTTATCTCTTTCAATCCTCACTTCTCTATTCCTGCCTATCTTTCACCTATTCTTGTTTATCCCTTTCTATTTCCTTGTCAATCTCAACTCACTCCAATCTCTTTCAATCTCCAGTTCTCTATCCCTTTCTATTTCCATCTGTATCTATCTCTCATCCAACACAGTTTTTCTCTTTCTATCTCCTTGTTACTCAAAATCGCTCTTATCTCCTTCGCTATCTTCTCCACTTCTCTATTCCTTCCTATCTCCCGCTTATTCTTACCTATTCCTTCCTATTTTCTTATATCAATTAATTCCTTCCTATCTCTTTCAATCCCTTCTTCTTTATTCCTTTCTATCTCATGCTTATTCTCGTCTATACCTTTCTATCATCTTGTCAATCAAAATTCGCTCCTATCTATTTTAATCCCCACTTTTCTATCCCTTTAAAACTCTCGCCTATTACAGTCTATCTCTTTCTATCTCCTTTTTACTCAAAATCGCTCTTATCTCTTTCAATCCTCACTTCTTTCTCTATTCCTTCCTATCTTTCGCCTATTCTTGTCTATCTTTGTCAATCTTAACTCGCTTCAATCTCTTTCAATCTCCAGTTCTCTATCCCTTTCTATCTCCATCTCAATCCACATCAACGCCTATCTCTTTCAATCTGCATTTCTCAATCTCTATCTATCTCTCGCCTATTCTATTATATCTCCTTCTGAATTAAAATTGCTCTTATATCTCTCATCCCCACTTCTCTATTCCTTCTTGCTTCTCGTCTATTCTTGTCTATTACTTTTGATTTTCTTATCAAACTCAATTCGTTCCTATCTCTTTTAATCTACTCCTTTATTCCTTTCTATCTCATACTTATTCTCCTCTATACCTTTCTGTCATCTAGTCTATCAAAATTCGATCCTATCTCTATTAATCCCCACTTTTCTATCCCTTTCAAACTTTCGCCTACTACAGTCTATCTCTTTATATCCCTTGTTACTCAAAATCGTTCTTATCTCTTTCAATCCTCACTTCTCTATTCCTATCTTTCGCCTATTCTTGTCTATCCCTTTCTATTTCCTTATATCACCGAATTCTTTCCTATCTCTTTCAATCCCTACTTCTGTATTCCTTTCTATCTGATTCCTATTCTCGTCTATACCTTTCTATAATCTTGTCAATCAAAATTCGCTCCTATCTCTGTTAATTCCACTTTTCTATACCTTTCAAACTCTCGCCAATTCCCATCTATCTCTTTTTATCTCCTTGTAAATCTAAATTCACTTCTATGTGTTTCACTCCCTTAATTTCTATCCCAACCTAGTTCTAAACCTTTCTCTTTCAATGTCTTCTTCTCAGTTTCAGCTTGAATCTTTCATATTCAAATCCATCCTTATCTATTTCATTTCGGTGCAAATATTTAATTTAAAAAAGATGGCAATTATCGTTTAAATTCTCTTAAATTTAATTACATCGAAGATAACATTTCTTCTTTCCAGTAAATTAAAAGCTATCAAAATTCTGCTTAAAATGATCCCAGGACGTAGAGACTGTTTCAATTTAATAAGTTTGTCAGATTATAAAAATATTTGTCTTTAAAATGAGCTCAAGAAATTTGTAAAATGTTCAATATTTCAAAAGTAATTGCTATTTTTATAAAACGTTGACCTTTGGCGTTTTTTTGCAATAATATCTTTAAAAATAGACAAAACGATTAATGGGATAATTTTAAGCACAACCTTGATAGTTTTTAACCTACTTAAAAGAAAAAATGTAATCTTTGATATGTAATTAAGAGAACTTAAGCTTTAATCGAAAAACAGGTGGTCTCATAAATTCTGACGAGTAGTATATATTCCCCCAATTTACTCCTAAATAAATAAATAACATACATCTATGAAATAGATAAGAGCAGATTATAGACGAATAGATGTGCAGATTTTTCAGTATTAGATTCAATAGTAGTGAAATCAGAATAATATTTATGTACACAATATTGTATTTATAAAATTAATATGCGTGTTTAATATATTAAAATTAATAAGTTTATAAGGGAGAGATAACCGTAGGGATAGAAAGCGATAACAATTTCTGGCAAAGGAGATAGATTTAGGGATAGAAAGAAATTAAAATTTTTTCTGCGTAGAGATAGACTACTACTCTATCCAGTAGTGGATAGAAGATTTCTATCCCTTTTTATCCCTTTACTTTCAGCAGTGAAGATAACAGATAGTATATCATAGCAGTGTTTGACACGTACGAGAAGTTGTTACTAAGGTGTTGTCTTTCACGTCTTTTCTGACGTAAGTGATTTTCTGACCTAACTGCGACAAGTGGTACCTCGAAGGTACATCAAAAAGGGAGAAATTTTGATGGTATGGGTATAGAATGTGACGTAGAATGTATCCTTGAACAGTGTGACGGAATAGTTGCTTCGAACTTACGGGGCTTCTTGTAAGCTTTGTGGAGCTTTGTATGGGGCTGAAGTGTGGGATGAGAGGTGCAAACTGAGGTACGAGGTACGAAAGCAACGCATTCCGGTGCACGATCCAACCTCTATTTAAAAAGAATCTTCATTGTGTGCGTTTTACAAAGGCGGCAGATAGATTCTGAATGTGTTGGTGACAAAATGGGCGCAAGCGCGATCCTCTCGTCCGTGCGTTTTCACCCTCTTTGCTAGCCGTACGTTATACGGAGGGTTTCGCGCAAGAGAATGGAAATCCGCGAACTCACTCTGTCGAACCCCATCAGACGTCTGCATAGGGTGTCTGAAGCAGCCCTCCAGCATCGACTACATACCACCTTCGTGTCACACCTCATTACGAAACTACTTCGTTAACACCCTCGCTGATCTGGCCAATAAGGATTAAAGATGTTATAAATAGGCTCTCGAGATTGGATTCCAATCTAATTGATTTTAACCCTTTAGGAATCAGTGGAACGTACTTGATGAAAAATATACTTGATGATAAATATACTTGATGAATTTCTGAAATCTTTCTGATGCAAGAGACTATTGATATTGTTTGTTCTTTTGCCGGTCAATATTCGAAAATTGGGTAAACCTTGTTTCCTAAATGTAATACGTCTTCGTTCATTCAGCGTTTCCTTTAGAGTTTAGGTTTACCTCTAAACAGAAGCATTTGTCAAGCTTAGACATTCGCATTTACATACGAATGTAAGCAACGCGTATTGCATAGCGTACTGTACTTATGGTACGGTGACCGTAAAAGGAGAATCACCAACAGATAGCTCGACAGTCCGCACTCGTAAACCAGAAACTTGCGCAATCACAAGTTGGCAGAAGTCTGCTGGGAATAGAACTCATAAAACTACCGTAATTGTAAAACAGGAAAGGGAGGAGGCGGTACTCGAGAGCCTGATGGCGTATACCGTGAAGCGCAAAACGTGATTTATTTCACTTGTTGAAAACGGACCATTCCCTTTGACGAGTTCCTTGCTTCAAAATGACTTCCACCAACACTGCTAAATAAAAGCAACTTCAGTTTAATCCAAAATAAATGATGGAAACTATGTAAATCTGAACGAGAGTGAATATCAGCGGGTCACAATTATGTACCTTTTCGCTTTTTGTTATTTTCGCTTTCCTTTTAAATAAAGCTCTAATATGCTCCAGTCAGTTTTAAGGTGAGGTAAAGGGAGATGACAAAGGGGTGAGATAAGGGGTTCTAAACGAGTCTATTACAACTAGTAGTTGCAGCTACATTTTTTCAAAACAATACCCTGCTGAAAGTAAAGAGATAGAAAGAGATAGAAAGAGATAGGTAGATATAGAAAGGTATAGAAAGAGATAGGAAGAGATAGGAAGGGATAGAAAGAGATAGAACTTTTCTATCTCTTCCAAGTATCCATTTTGCATCGCCAAAACGCTAATCTCTTTCTATCCACCATTGTATCCCCGTCTTCGGTGATATCTATCTCTTCCTATCTCAGCCTATCCCTGTGTCTGTACTAACCTATCTCTTTTAATCTCATTATTTCTATCTCAGCCTATCTCTCATCTATGCATGTCTATCTCTTTCAATCTCTTTGTCAGTATAATCACTGACCATTCTATTTCAATCCCATCTTTCCTCTATCTTATTTTATTCCTTTTCAGCTACTTCTATCCAATACATATTCCCTTGCACCAATATGGTTTTCCTTATTTATCTCTTAATCCGCTCTTCTCTATCTTATTATAGATGTATTTTATTTATTTATTTAAGAATAAATTGGGAGAATATACATTTATTTATAAAGGGTCACGCCTTAAATATGCTCTCAATTTGTTACAAATAACTACTTTTTAAAAACGAAATAATTAAAATGAAATGAGATAAACAAGGATGAATTGGAATAGAAAAGAGTTCAATTTAAACAGAGGAGAAGACATTCAAAAGGATAGGTTTATAAATAGGCTGGGACAGTAATCAGGGGATTGAAATACATAGCAATAAATGTCGATTTACAAGAAGATAGAAAGCTATAGATGAAGATGAGGAAGAGATTGAAATGGATAGGCATGAGATTGGAAGAAATAGAGAAGTAGGGATTAAAAGAGATAGGCACGAATTGAGTTTTATAAGGAAATAAAATGGGATAGACGAGAATAGAGGAGAAACAGGAAGGAATAGAGAAGTGGGGATTGAAAGAGATAAGAGCAATTTTAATTCAGAGGGAGATAGAATGGAATAGGAGAGAGATAGATAGAGATTGAGAAATGCGGATTGAAATAGAGATAGAAGGGGATAGAGAAGTAAGAATTGAAAGAGATAGGAGAGAACGGTAATTGACTAGGGGATAGAAAGAGATAGACGGGGATGGACAAAAGATAGAAAGAGATAGGTGGAAATAGACTAGAGATAGAAAGGGATAGGCAGAGATAGACAAAAGATAGAAAGGGATAGAAAATTGAAGATTAAAAGAGATGAAAGCGAATTAAGATTGACAAGCAGGTAGAAAGGGATAGACAGGTTTATACAGAGATAGAAGGTGATAGAGAAGTGGGGATTGAAAGAGATAGGAGAGAAAGGTTATTTACAAGGAGATAGAAAAAGATTGGGGGAGATAGACAAGAGATATAATGGGAGAGAAAAGAGGGGATTCAAAGGGATAAGCGTGGATGTGTATTGACATGGAAATAGGAAGGGATAGAGAACTGGGGTTTGAAAGAGATTAAAGCGAGTTGAAATTGACAAGAATAGGCGAAATATAGGAAGGAATAGAGAAGTGAAGATTAAAAGAGATAAAATAAACTTTGATTGAAAAGGAGATAGAAAGACATACACTGTAATAGGCGAGAGATAAATAGAGATAGAGAAGTCGGATTGAAAGAGATCGAGCAAACTTTGATTGAAAAGGAAATAGAAAGAGATAGACTGGGATAGGAAATAGATAGAAAGGGATAGAAAAGTGGCGATTCAAAGAGATAAGCGAAGATGGAAATATCAAGGGATAGAGAACTGGAGATTAAAAGAGATTGAAGCGAGTTCAGATTGACAAGGATAGACAAGAATAGGCGAAATATAGGAAGGAATGGAGAAGCGAGGATTGAAAGAGATAAGATCGATTTTGAGAAACAAGGAGATAGAAAGAGATAGACTGCATTAGGCGAGAGATAAAAAGAGATAGAGAAGTACGGATTTAAAGAGATAGAGCAAACTTTGATTGAAAAGCAGATAGAAAAAGATAAACCGGGATAGGAAATAGATAGAAAAAGATCGAAAAGAGGAGATTCAAAGTCATAAGCGTGGATGTGGATTGAGATAGAAATGGATAGACAACTGGAGATTGAAAGAGATTGAAGCGAGTTGAGATTGAAAAAGAGATAGAGAGGGATAGAGAAGTATATACGGAGATACAAAGAGATAGAAAAGTGGGCATTCAAAGAGATAGAGCAAACTTTGATTGAAAAGGAGATAGAAAGAGATAGACGGGGATAGATGACAGATAGAATGAGATGGAAAGGGATAGGATTTCTATTCCTTTACTTCCAGCAGGGTAATATGCATTCAATTGTGTTTTTGTTGGTTACCAGAAGATGCACCAAAAGCAAAAACACAGAGCTACAATATTGCAAGTGCAGCTTTTCAAACTACTAGTATGTATTCAACTATGTCGTTGATTACATTTCAGCAATTCCAGCTGAAATAGAGGAAAATGTCAAGGCTAATCAGATAAAGGATATTAGAAAGAGCGAAACAGTTCAACAAATGCATAGCTCTCACAGCGGGATGTGTGTGGGAAACCGCATTGCCTATAATTTGATTTAACGTCAGTGTCCAAGAGAAATACGTGTGGGTTGGCGACTACCTACTCGTGATGTCAACGTCAAAGTGTAGATAGAGATTCGCGCGTCGGTACTAAATCGTGAATACGCGAAAAGGCATATTGCCTATAGGATGGCTGTAAACCTTGTAACATTGTCTCATAAAGTAAAAGCTCATTCTCCTACACAGTTTCGTGTTTTATGGTCGTATTGGATAATTGGGAAGATTCAAAATGAAGAGCTCCTTGTTACTTTATGCTGGATAGTCCAACCCCGAATTCACTGCCTTGGTACATGTACGATACATTCTACGCATGAGAATCTAAAATTTACAGACCTCCTTGAAACATCATAGCTTCCGATCAACATTTGTTCCGATCAAATTACTATTCATGATTGATGATTCATAATTACAAATGTAGCCGATGGATTCTCTTACTTGTAAAGTAAGTTATTACTTACTTATGAGTTACAGTTATTTCGACTGTAATTATCCATTTTAATCAAGCTTTTAATGTCCCTGTGTCGTATTAATTAGAGAACTTAAATCAATTAAATTTAATTGAGAGCAAATTCAGCTTTGATCTACTTCAGGTCCCGTAGGCACATAAAGTGTCAGAGCGAAATTAAATTAATGTTCATCATTGGATTTTCTTTTGCACTAAGAGCATCATTAAAGGGGTCTTTTAAATTTTTCTCTTATTTTCAAATCTATACTACTACGTTTATAACTTATAAGCTATACATTTCGAAAAAGATGTGAAAGAAAGAAAAATTGGAACATTATGTATTTAGAGTTTGGTGATTTGTATCGGAAATGTGCACCTGAGAGTTAGAGAAATACAGATTACTTGATAGTACCATCCCTCGTTCTCAGGAAATATCCCCATATAAACTTCGCCTCGAGGCCACTATTTCCTGCTAGTTCCCAATAGAAACCATCGCATTAATTATTCTGCGTCCTCGCACAAGTTTCAAGTCCTCGGGGTAGTATCAATACTTGGTTCTTCTTAGAAGACCACCATAGAAACCTGATCGCAGTACCAGTAGCGCACATAATAACTCGAATTTCAATTTAGTATAACTTGAAGGAATATATCTCTTTATATTATAAAAATTCTCGCCTTTGCTATCAACTCCTCGAAATCCTCCTTCCCCCTCTCGCAAATCATTCCCTCTATTCCCTACCACATCGTCGAGGTAGGAAGAGCTTGCAGTTACAGGAAGTCAAAGTATTCTGAGGAGGATAGTAGGATAAATGAGAAAACTAATAGTATTTTGATCAAGAGGGGAGAGAGAAGGGTATTAAAAGAGGGAGAATAAAGGGATGGGATACAAGGATGAAAAGGGATATTGCGAGGAGGTCAATTGATATGAGGGGGCGAAGAGTGGAGGAATTTAAAGGGATTCAATTCTGGGATTGAACTGTTACACAGAAAATAAAAATATGTACTGAAATGAAACAGCTTAGTATTTTGACCTAGTTGTTTTTTTAATCTCCTTTATTGGAGAAAAGCACTTTGTGAACAGAATCTTTTACACAAGGATTCACAACTGAAAATTATACGTGTATTGGTGAGTTTCATCGTGATCGATTACAGTCAAAGGTCGATTGGATGCTGCCACTCCCTGATACTGTCGAGAGTAGGTCGAGCCGGCGCTTTATTTGTTCGTGTCGATACGAAAAGGTGAATGCGAAATCTTATGTTCGACGCGATGGAGTTCCCAAGATTAATTTTTTACACTAGGATGAAGACGAAACTAATTTAAAACTACTCTCCGAGTCCGAGCAGCAGATTTAACTTACGGAACTTTCATGGAATTAAGAATTTATACTTTTTAAATAGAGGGTATCTAGCAGCTTCCGCGTCCTGCGATAAACATTGACACTAAATTAATTTTAAATTCAAATAATATTTATAAAATTGAAACAAGAAAAAATTAAGTTCAAATTAAAATCTTTTGTTTTTATAGGGTTTAGCCTTAGATATTCGGCGTTTAGCTTCATGACCGGTTTTACAAGTAGTGTAGCTTCCTTTTGTTCGGGAAATGCTGATGGTGTTTTGTATTCATAAATATTTTTTGAACAATATCAAGGTAATCTTTATGAGAACAACGGATAAAGACTTGTCGGATGTAGCCACTTTCAGTAGGATAAAGTCAGTGTGGAGAAGGGACCTAGTCTTAAATCTGGCACAGCAATTCCGATCTAAATCGAATCGAGTATGTGGCCGATAAAAGGGAACATAAGGACAGGGCCCTCCCAGTGCGATTCGTAGGTGGGCGCGTGATTCGAAGTACATTTATCTTCCTGCTGGCACGCTACTCCGAGCTAGGTATGGCCCTGCCAACTCCCCTTTCGGCCAACTCCCTAACGTACCGACTTCCGCTTTTGTGCTGTTGATGGAATACGTGCGTCGACTGCGTCTACACCTTCTTCTTTTTCTTCTTCTTCTTCTTCTTCTTCCTCCTCTTTTTCATTCTCTTCTTCTCCTTTTTTCATAACCACCTCCCTACACTAAGTCCACATATCCGGTTAGCTGCCACTTATTATTAACGAAAATTCACACTTCCAGAAAAAAGAATAAATTCAGTACCACAAATTTGATTTTCATGGTGAAATCATGAAAAGTACAAAAAATTATGGTTTTTTGCGTTTATCTTAGTTAATATGCAAAATTCAACAAAATTTTTTAACCAAAGTTGTGGATCTCATCTAAATACATATTTTTTGTTTCAAACATATTTTTCTGCGAGTGATAGTTTCCGAGAAAATCAGAGATATATTGATTTCCATCGTATCTCCATTTCCCTTTACTATTCCTCTTTACCATTTCCCTTTACCGTTCCCTTTGCCATTTCCCTTTACCATTCCCATTGCCATTCCCTTTGTCATTCCCTTTAGCATTCTTTTTCACTTTTCCCTTTACCATTCCCTTTGCCATTCCTTTTTCCATTCCTTTTGCCATTCCACTTTGCTATTTCCCTTTACCATTCCTCTTCAACATTTCTCTTTTCCATTCCCTTTGCCATTTTCCTTTACTATTTCAATTTACCATTCCCTTTAGTAAAGGGAATAGCAAAGGGAGTGGTGAAGGGAAATGTTAAACAAATTACTAAGGGTCATGGTAAAGGGAAATGCCAAAAGGAATGGTAAAGGGGAATGGAAACAGGAATGACAAAGGGAATGGCAAAAGGAAATGGAAAAGGGAAACGGTAAACAAATTGCTAATGAGCATGGTAAAGGGAAATGGCAAAGGGAATAGCAAAGAGAATGGTAAGGGGAAAATGTAAATGAAATTGTAAATGAAATGGTAAAAGGAAGTGGCAAAGGAAATGGCAAAGGGAATGGTAAAGGGAAATGGTAAAAGGAATACTAACAGGAATGGTAAAGGGAAATCGCAAAGCGGAATGATAAAGGGAAGTGGCAAATGGAATGGCAAAGGAAATGGTAAAGGGAAATGACAAAGGGAATGATAAAGGGAATTGCAAAGGGAATGGAAAAGGGAATGCTAAAGAGGAATTGTAAAGGGAAATGGCAAATGCGAATGTTAAAGGGAAATGGCAAAGGGAATGGCAAATGTAAGAGAAATGGTAAAAATAATTCTAAAAGGAATGTTAAAGAGAAATGGCAAAGAGGAATGGTAAAGGGAAGTGAAAAAGGGAATGGCAAAGGGAATGGTAATGGGAATTGCAAAGGGAATGGTAAAGGGTATTGGAACATGGAATGCTAAAGGGAATGAAACGTGACATTGTAAAGGGAAATGGCAAAGGAAATAAATATATCTCTGATTTTCTCGGAAACTATCACTCGCAAAAAAAATATTCCAAACAAAAAATGTGTATTTCGAGGAGTTCTACAACTATTGTTTAAAATATTGTTTTATTTTGCATATTATCGGAGATAAACGTATAAAACCATGATTTTTGTGGTTTTTTAATGACTTCACCATGAAAATTAAATTTTCGGCAATTTTCATTATCATATTCGTAATCAGCGCGGCAAAATACATAAGTACACGGAGCCCAAAGAAAAACGGAGGTTTCCAGTTTTCGGAACAGCAGCCTAATTTTTTGATGCAGTGGGAATTTACGAGATTCAATTGTAGTGGTCTAAAGCTATTGTTAAAACCTTCAGATTATACATATTCACTGAAGAGCTTTCTTAAGTTACAATTGCCTCTCTGCATATAATCATTTCGACCTACTCCGCTTTGAGAAACACTTGTAACTTGTAACTTGTAACTTGTAACATCCCTTTCTCGGTTTCCTCCTTGGAATGGCCTTAGAGAATTTAGGTCGCGCGTAAATTTCCAGAATCTTAGCTGATTTATCGCTGGATGAAATATAGGTTGCTTGCCGGAACAATTTAAAGGGCAGTCTGTTGCCGGCAGCACAGTTTGCCAGAATACCAGGTTTGCAATTACTGTGGTCGGTCAGTTAATTTGATAAGTTTGTTGGTATAAGGTTACGGTTGGTAACCTCTATGCAGCTTGTTGATCCGACCGACTCCGAAGTCGAAGAAAACGCACTGTTTTTCTAAGGAGTTTGAATTTTGCGCTTGAGGGCGCTGAGAGTCTAGCCATCCGATGCAACTTGACGTGGCTAAGGATTTGTTAGGCAAATACCATTGCGGTGTTACGATAACAAATCACGCTGAGTGTGAACGAGCTTTTACACCGTGACTCGAATACCAACTTCCAGACACAGACACTGACACCTAAAGAATGAAGAGTGAAGAGGTTCTATATCCTCTACTGAGAAAACTCATTTTGGCCTTTGTTTTGAGATGTACACGAATAACGATAGTTATAAATATCAATTTAGCCTTACTATGGAGATTATCAAACTCCTACTATTTCCTCTTAGTTGCTAAATCGAGGCTCCACTACTCAAACTAAATCAAAAAAGTGACACAAAAGGAGTTTAATGAGAGTAAGATGGAGACGTCCGAGGGAGGGGGATAGAGAAAAGATTGGTGTCGGTGATAGGAAAAAATTTGAAGACGTGAAGGGGGTAGGAGAATTCAGACGAAACCTAATGACAGTGAGATGGAAATTGGGGAGGGAAAGGTATTGGTTTTGTGGAAGAGATCAGTGGTGGGAGGTTACAGATGTATTTGATGATTAAGAGTGGTCAAAGTATATGGAGGAAACTAGAAGTATTATTTGTATAGAGTGGAGTCGAGTTTAGGAAGAGGAGGAGAGGTAAGTTTCGTGAAACTAGTTCATGGTGGGAAGATGTGGGTATATTTGACAGTGGGAGAAGGCAGGAGGTAGGAGCTAAGATATAGGAGGATATGGAGGAATTAATGATGCTAATGTAATCCTAATCCTCCTCTTATTGGAAAAAAACGTTGGTGAAACTTTCTTTAATATCTGCCTTTGTAGTAAAGAAATTGTTTAACGGATTGTGAGGTAGGAACAGTGAAAGAAAGTATGTAGTAGTTGATAGTTGATTGCCTAGGGTCGATTCGTTTTGAGTGAGTAGATAGATTATATAGTTAGATACAAGTTTTCTCTAAAGCAGTAGTTGCATGTGACGTTTAACGTAACGCCAATAACTCACCTATATGGGGTCTTAGAAGTGGAACTTGTTCAACATGTTTCCCCTAAAGCGCGGCGCCATCACCTTCGTCGCGAACTCCTCTTTCCCCAGCAAAAGCGGCCCATCCCGCATCCACCAAGTTTCCGAAGGGATGTTAGAGGAATTACAGAGAAGTCTAGCTAAATTCCGTACCCGCGGGATCGGTAATTACTACTAGCAGCTCGACTCGATCATTAATTTACCTTCAATTTCCAAGGTTATGCCGCTCCACGAGTTCCAGCGCATTTTCTGGAGAATGCGAACTGGACGTGATTGTGTTCTATTAAAAAGAGGAAGAGAGAAAGAGAGTTCAAATTAAAAGAAAAATCGGTAAAAGGATAGAGGAGAGGTATAAAAGGATAAAAATTAAACGTTGAAAAGAATAAAGAAAGGTGTATGAGAAAAAAAGAAGAATCGAGAGTATAAAATGTTGGAGGAAAGAAATTGGTGAGGACGTAAAAAAATTTTAAGGGGTGGAGATTGAACATTTATTTTCTTCTCAAAATGTGTTTAAATCAAATATCGACGGAAACTCTCTGAACCACCCTCGTGAGTAAACACTAAACACAGCCTTGTATTATTCCCAGGTTAGAGAAATAAACGCTTTACGCTTTTCCATGATTCCGTGGTCTTTCTCTGTTTAAGAAGAGGGTAAGATTGCATAAATACACAAGTAGTTAAGGTTGAAATTGAAATTCACTGTCTATCTTAAATAAAATCTCTTCCAGGAAAAAGTCTAATAAACTATTTAACCATTTAGGTAAATTAACAATTTCTACATAATTATTTGCAAGTCACTAAATTCATTCCGAGGAGAATAAATTCTAACGAAAAAAAAAAATGGTATAAAAATACTTCTGTGTAGCTAACACTATTAAATGCAAGAAACCTTTAGTTATCTTTTGAATCCCTTACCCGATAGTGTGGTTTCCCGTTTCCTCTTCTGTGCGAGATTCATACATCATGGGAAATTCAGAAAAATATGAGTCCGAAATAAAAAAATTTTCCAACTCTCTCCCTCTGGATCTTTTTCTAGTTGTCAACCTTGTCTTTTGCCTGGATAGTCTATCCAGCATCCAGACTCTCTTACCAACCCTTTCCCCTACTTTTCCAACCTCGTCTTTCTAAGTAATTACATCCCTCCCCTCTTCTCTTTCCGTTTCGTGGTTTCCCTGACGAAAAAGTTTTTCCTTGGTAACTCGATAAAAAACAAAGGATCTCAAGATATGTTACCTTAAGTTCGGAGGTCCTCAAGTGCCTGTGGCGAAAAGAAGAGAAGCCTTATAAAACTTGGTCGCCTAATGTGCCGGAAAATATGTATATGTACTTCCATGCGTCTACTTGTGGGGAACTTTCAACTTTTCACGCATCAACACTCGCCACTCCCAATATTTTACCTTTTACCGTCCTCTTTTCTTACGTAAAGGCGTTTTAAAATGAGATTTACCAGCACTTTTTAGAAGGTCCTATGTTTCCCAAATCCCCCTTCCCGCAAACTTTTCCCTTCCTAAAGCCCTTTTTCCAACCCCTTTTCCAAAATTTTTTTTCTCTCCTTCCAAGAATGAGATATAAGAATGAAATTTTAAAAAGGTAATTTACTGGTAAATAAATTAGAAAATTGGTAGTTTAATAAAATAAAATAACCCCGGTGGAAGTAAAAAGATTGAAAGTCTATCTATTTGAATCTTTTTCAATCTTCAGGATTGAAATAGAAAGGCGAAAAAAATCCAAATTCATCCATCCGTATCCATGCCAATCGATTTCTCTTTTTTAATCCGCAATAATCTTTTTCTATCCCTTTTTCAATCTACTGCCATGCTATCTTTTTCAATCACTATATTTCTATCCATGTGTATCCTTAATCTAATCATTTCAATCCTTTTCTATCCTTTTTACAATCTACTGGGAAGCCTATCCTTTTCAATCTATACCTATATATCCACTTCTATCCACGTATAATAATTTCAATCCTTCTCTATCTCTTAAAGTATATCAAGTCTATCTCTTTCAATATTTATCTTTATATTTATATCTATCTTGTTGAATCACTTTAATACTTCTTTATCTCAGTGATAGGAAAAGATTGAAAAAGATAGACTTGGAGAAACAAGGAACAGATTGGGATAGAAAATCTCTATCCTGTTCTATGCAAAAATTTCTATCCTTTCCTATCTTTTTATTTCCAACAGGGAAGGCTATCTTCTTTTACTTCCTTTATAGTTAGGTATATAAGGATTCAACTAAGTCTTTAATCGATCATCTGGAATGCAGTTTCGCGGAAGCGGAAAGTGGGTCAGTGGTGAACTCTAGTCGTAAAATCTCTTTGTCAGGCAAAATGAGAAAAATGGTCCATGTGTCGTGGAGAGACCACGACCAGATGACCTAGCAGCTCTTGATGCGAGCGTTAGACAGGGTCACTTTATTCTTTATAGCACACAAATTGATTCTTTATGGCGCAACAGTAACTTATCGAATAACAGTTTGAACGCCGATATTTCACGAGTACTGACTTTATTGCCGTTGCAAAGCTCCCTGCACCAAGAAAATCTTTTCTCTCTATTCTTAGATCGTTACATCGTTAAAAGAATATTCACTTTAACCTATTTATTGCTCATAACACGCCTTCAAAATTTTAAGATATACTCGGAAATTTTAGTTCGCGTCCCAGCTTATGTAATATGATGCCAAAATTTTTATTATATATATTGAGATACTCCAGATCATTATAAATCATTATAGACTGTAAAAAAGCCTTATATATAGTAATTGGGCCTAATTTCTTAATAATATTCTTTCAAGAAGTAAAGCCAATTCCAGAAACTGGAAAGTTTGAAGCCTTTATCTTGAGAGATTGACGCTAACAAGGATGTCAAAGAGATACAAAGGCCGGGAAGGGAAGAAAAAGTTCAAAAGATAGAAAAGTAAAGAAAGAAGATGAAGAGTGGAGAGTTTAATGTTGTAAGAAGTTTTATTCAAATCAGCCAGCAACTATAAGACTCGATTCAAAGAAAGAAAGTATTTATAGCAAAAATGTATCCGGAATTTTAACACGGCTTGCGTTTAGAAATAAGGAAGAAATTCTCCAGTCCTTACAAGTAATTTTAATTTACTTTGAATTAAACAATTTTTCAAATTGAATAATAGATTCAATTCTATGACTGAAGAAAATAGTTTTAGGTTTTTTAGTTTATTTTCTTTTGAACAATATAGTTTTTTGATGTCTGTTCGAAACTGATGTAACCAAGAAGCCGTTTATGCGAGGGATTACGGTGGCTGAGAATACGACGTGGACTTCAAAGCCGTTTACTGTTACAACTATTTCAACCGCAGAATGTGAAGGGCCTTTTACTATAGCCACCTGGCGAGCTTCAAACTCCTAAATCACGGAGAAACGACGCAAAGCAATGGTAATACGTAAGTCTTCCGTATTCCTGGTTCGAGACATTTCCGGAAAATTCGCGAATTTAATGCAAAATCCTTATTCTAGAGAACTAAACCAACTGAAGCTAGGCATAAATCGTTTTAAAATATTGCAAAAATAAAAGTGCACTATGACATTCTTCTCATTATTGAATTTAGAACTTTATAACTTTATTATAAGTACTTTATATCTATCTTCCTTCAGTTGACCTTGATTAAGACGTGTTAGAGTTAATCGGACACTGGATTCGGATTCAGCGACCCCAAAAAGCTGAGGAATGGTAGTCATTTCTGCTAAAAAGATTTTTTTGTCGATTTGACCTTTAATTGACCTTTATTAAGACGTGGTGAGGTTAATCGGACAATGGATTCGAAATCAGTGACCCCAAAAACATGAGGAATAGTAGATATTTGTATTAAAAAGATTTTTTTGTCGATTAGACCTTCAAATGACCTTGATTACGACGTGGTGGGGTTAATCGGATACCGGATTCGGGCTCAGCATGCCGAAAAACATAAGGATATATGTGGCAACCTTGTGTAACAAGCCCTTTTTTTTCTTTCGTGTGCCTGTGTTATTATTATTATTATTATTATTATTATTATTACACAGGCAAACAAAAGAAAAAAGTATATGTTTAAAAAAGGTGATACATATATCCTTATGTTTTTCGGCTTGCTGAGCCCGAATCCGGTGTCCGATTAACCCAACCACGTCGTAATTAAGGTCATTTGAAAGTCAAATCGATAAACAAATCTTTTTAGTAGAAATGACTACTATTTCTCATGTTTTTGAGGTCGCTGATTCCGAATCCATTGTCCGATTAACCTCACCACGTCTGAATCAAGGTCAATTAAAGGTCAAATCGACAAAAAATATTTTTATTAGAAATGACTACTAGTTTTCACGTTTTTGGGGTCGCTGATTTCGAATTCGTAGTCCATTTGACCTTCTCGGGTCAAAGTTAGCCATTTGACTCTTCTTCCTTGTAGCGACAAAACCAAAAAGCGTAAAACAAGAAATAAAACAAAAATGTATCTGAATGAAAAAAGACTCAAATATTCTTGTTTAAATTTTGATCGCATAGAACTATGAACTTTTTGATTGTGAGATAGGTCTATGATATTCAAGTATGAGATGCCTGTAATAGAGATAACGATTTCGGAAGATGTAACTAGTGTTTTGGGATAATGAAAATAAAAAAGTGTCACTCTTCTTTTCTTTTGTAACGAACTCTTTTATCTTCGAAAGATCTATGCAGAGGATTTCTTCTTTTCTTCAAAGTTTCTGGCTCTTTTGACCTTTTAAATGACCAAAAAAATGTGCTATCATATATAGGGCACCATAGGGCACCTCCAAATGGAACGTCCCTATCAAGGAAGGTGGAATTTAAATATGATGGCAGATATTTGTTAGTTGCTTAAAAGGCCAAAAGAGCAAGAAACTTAACTTAACTTTATACTATAATAAAAAGATTTTTTGTCGATTTGACCTTCATATGACGTTGATTAAGACGTGGTGAGGTTAATCGGACACCGGATTCGGATCAGGCGACCCCAAAAACGTGAGAAGTAGTAGTTTTTTTTGCTAAAATGATTTTTTTGTCAATTTGACCTTCAATTGACCTTGATTAAGACGTGGTGAGGTTAATCGGACAATGGATTCGGATTCAGAGATCCCAAGAACATGACGCATAGTAGTAATTTCTGCTAAAAAGATGTTTTTGTCGATTTGGCCTTTAATTGACTTTGATTAAAACGTGGTGAGGTTAATCGGACAATGGATTCGGATTCAGCGACCCCAAAAACATGACGAATAGTAGTCATTTCTACTAAAAAGATTTGTTTGTTAATTTAACCTTCAATTGACCTTGATTAAGACGTGATGAGGTTAATCGGACAATGAATTCGAGCTCCGCATGCCGAAAAACATAAGGATATATGTATCACCTTTTTGTAACAAGCACTTTTTTTCTTTTGTGTGCCTGTGTTATTATTATTATTATTATTAAATATTAATTTAAATGTAAAGTTTATATACTTTAATTCCTTTCTCTTTTGAAAAGTATACTAAAAAGCAATTTTACATTTTCCTGTTCTTTTTTGCAAAATTCCATTTCTTCCAACAGATCGCCTTTGTTTAACAAGATCGTTACCGGAAGTAGGCTAAGGGCTGCTTGTGCCGTGCCCTCGGGACTCAGGTAAGGCAACCAAGCGATGCGTACGACTGAGGCAGTTAAACTTTTATCTTCCACTCTTGACAAAATGAAGAAACCAACCCCTGCCAGTTGCCAGGCTCGCCGTTCTTTAAGAATGGTGAGTCTGTACCATTCCTCTCTCCTATAAGGCCATTTTTTAATTTCGATTCGTAATCAGAGTAACAATTCAGGAAATGTAAAACAGAAAGAAAAGATGAAAAATACGAATTGAGAAAGAGCCTCAGAAACACGTAGCTCGCCGCGGAAACACGCTTTTCCGCCGGAACTAAAGAAACGAGAGCACAGTCTGCACGCAGCTTTTCTCCCCTACCACTCTTCCCTTTTTCCTCATTTTAACCCACTCTTTTGAAACTTTCATGAGGTTCGCACCAACCGAGAAGTTTTATTTACACACGGGGTTTTGCATTTTTACGACCCCAGATACCGTATGTATGTCTTTCGACTATTTCGGTAGGTCGGAATCGAGAGTGAAATATTTCTTGGTATATAAGTAATAATCTAGACGCTTTCTTGCTATAAATCACAATTCAAATGTGTTCGGAAAATATTGATTGACCTACGACAAATTGATTATGAGATATTTGTTTTTACTAAAAGACGAAATTTTAGATACAGATGTCTTGCAGCGGAAGTACATATAATAAAAATATAACATCGTGAGAAGCTGCTTAATAAAACATAAGCGTCGGAGTTTAAATAAAACTGTAAGTAGAATTTAAAAAAAAATTAACTTTGGCTATTCTTTTCTCGTGGAATAAAAGCAGGATCAACGTGGAATAGTAAAATTCGGAAAAATGTATTGCTGTATTGCTACATTCTCACGAAATGTAGGATTTGGGGGATGCGAGAGAGTGGGTATTATATATTTAAGCGCTCGATCATCCAGTTTCTTTCTCAGCGAGTTCCTCTGATACCGAACCCTTTTATTTGTTTTCCCACATCCGCAAACCTGAACGTGAAATTCAAGATAGAGGAGAGTCGCTTCCTGTTCAAAATTTCAAGTCAGATAAGAAAATTCTCCCTGAATATTCACATACCTGCATGGAATAAATAAATTTCATGTATTGTACTTATTAAATGAAATTTATGGAATAAAAAAACATACTGATTAATCGATATACTATTTGATGAATTGAGTACTTGATCCTCTTAGAAGCTGGTAGAATTTTTTTTAATCAGATTTAAACTTCTTACTTAGTTTTCAAAATAAATTTTCCAGTAAGCACTCGCATGACAGTTTAATCGTCTCCTAGGAGTTCTTTACCGATCTTCAAGAGAAATGAGAAATTGAACGAGCTACCACTCCTTTCGCGACCTATCGACAGATTTTACAAATAGCAGCCGAGTAAAACTGTTCTTGAGAATTTACCTTCAATGTTTGACAAAAAAAAGTTGTTTTACCTTAATTTAAATATGATTTTATCACCCTCTTTTCCAACTTTTTTATGAAACTGAAGTTTTCAACGTTTACGTCAATTAAAAGTTATTTTTTTTGTAAAAAGGACGAGACATAAAATCTGATTCCGCTAAATGGTTTCATTGAATGTTAAAAGACACACAAAATATATTCAACCCCCTACCACACTAGGATCACCCCAAATCATCCCCTAAGTACAAAAAAATTCATAGCAATTTCCCTTACTTGGAGACCAATAATTTTATGCTTTTACATAGTTCCATTTAATGTCCAAAGAAGCTCATAATACTTTTATCCACCTAGCTCCCTAGATTCACCCTGAAAATCAACCCCTAAGCACAAAAAAATCATTAATTCCCTAACTTCGAGACCTAAAATCTGGTTTCGCTAAATGGTTTCATTCGATGTTAAAAGAAACACAAAACAGTTTCATCCACTTAACCCCCCAGGTACACCCCCAAAATCAACCCCTTCGTACAAAAAAATCATTAAAAATCTCCAAACTTTCTAACTTAAATTTTATCGTTTAAAATGGGTTCATTTAATATCCAAAAAAGCTCAAAACAGTCTTATCCACTTAATTCCCTAGGTTCACCCCCAAAATCAACCCCTTAGTACAAAAAAAATTATTAAAAATCTCCAAACTTCCATATCTAAAATTTTATCGTTTAAAATGGGTCTATTTAACGTCCAAAGAAACCCAAAAAAGTTTCATCCACCTAACTCCCTAACTTTTTTCTTAAAATCAACCCCTTTGTCCAAAAAAAATCATTTATAATCTCCAAACTTCCAGACCTAAAATTTTATCGTTTAAAATGGGTCTATTTAATATCTTAAGAAGCCTAACACTTTTCATCCACCTAACCATCTAGGTTATCCTCAAAATTCACCCCTCAGACAAGGGGTTGATTTTGAAGGTGAATCTACGGGGTTAGGTTAGTGAAGCTTTTTTGGGCTTCTTTGGACATTAAATGGACCCATTTGGAACGATAAAATATTACGTCTCGAAGTTTGGAGATTTTTAATGATATTTTTATACTTAAGGGTTGATTTAGAGAGTGAACCTAGGGGGTTAAATGGATGAAACTGTTTTGAGCTCCTTGGGACACTAAATAGACCCATTTGGAACGATAAAATTTTAGGTCTCGAAGTTTGGAGATTTTTAATGATTTTTTTTTTACTTAGGGGTTGATTTAGAGGGTGAACCTAGAGGGTTAAATGGATGAAACTCTTTTAAGCTTCTTGGGACATTAAATAAACCCATATGTAACGATAAAATTTTAGGTCTCGAAGTTTGGAGATTTTTAATAATTTTTTTATAATTAAGGGTTGATTTAGAGGGTGAACCTAGGGGGTTAGATGGATGAAACTGTTTTGAGCTTCTTGTGACATTAAATGGACCCATTTAGCGAAATAATATTTTAGGTCTCGCAGTTAGGGGTTTTATGATATTTTTGTGCTTAGGGGTTGATTTTAAGGGTGAACCTATGGTGTTAGGTGGATGAAACTATTTTTTGCATCTTTGGACATTAAACGAAACTATATAAAAAAATAAAATTTTAGGTCTCGAAGTCAGGGGAATTGCTATGATTTGTTTTGTACTTAGGGGTTGATTTTGGGGGTGAACCTAGGGAATTAAGTGGATAAGACTGTTTTGAGCTTTTTCGGATATTAAATGAACCCATTTTAAACGATAAAATTTAAGTTTGAAAGTTTGAAGATTTTTAATGATTTTTTTTGTACGAAGGGGTTGATTTTGGGGGTGTACCTTGGGGGTTAAGTGGATGGAACTGTTTTGTGTTTCTTTTAACATCGAATAGAACCGTTTAGCGCAATCGGATTTTAGGTCTCGTCCTTTTTACAAATAAATAACTTTTCATTGGCGTAAACCTTGAAAACTTCAGTTTTGAAAACTTTGAAAAACTTTGAAAACTTCAGTAAAACATTTTTTTAAAGATTTAAGTACCTTTAAATCAAACGAAATAAGAATACCTAATGTAGCCTAAAGCCAAGTTTCATAAATCAGAATTAACTACTACTGATGTATAGAATATGAAGAAATCTTATACTTAGATCAATAATCACCTTATGGAAGGAGATTAATCGTGAGGAGAATTATCGTGGTTGATATCAGGATGTGAGATAGGTTCTGAACATCAAATATGGGTATTGGGTATTGTACTTTTATTGGAATACGACTCACGCTCCAGAGATGATCCGGTCTCAGGCTGAAAACAATGAAAACGCTACACTTCCTTATATGGTCATATACGACTCGAACAACTTGATTGCATTCGTAATTTCGAAGACCCGATAATGTTGACCACCCTGCCTACTGAAACAACTTATAAGTCTTATCTTGACAGCTCATTTTAAATTATTAAGCTCTTTATTACGTCGCGCAAGCAGAGACGGCTATACACCCGTGAATTTACTCATCCCGACAATGCCAGTTGCTCGGCGTACGCAAAATTTCCTATATGATGCATGAAAGCTAGGCGGAATAATTAATCATCAGATCAGCATAAATTTCTAGAATTCGCCTCGAAATTGTATTATACCTTTCTACTCGATTTTTCCAGGCCATATTTTTTCGAGGAAAAAAAGTGGAAAAGTTTCATGAGCGTATGGAAATTTTATGAGACGATTACACACTTTTTTCCAACAGATACATACGTTTTCAAATTCCATAATTTTTCAGGAAATATTTGTTATTTAATTCCATAATTTAAGCATTTTATAAATAAACCTTATTGTAATAAAATATTATTCACTGACTATTGAAATATGCAGAGAAAATACTATTACTTCGAATTTTATATAACGCAGCCTTAGAATATTTTCTTTACCTCCAAGTTGAAAGCGTTTCCTCGACCGCTCTCTCGAGAGTTATGCAATATTTGAATGGTTCAATAAATGTGAATACCTTTCAGCCAGATTCGAAGAAATTATATGTAAGTGCAGTACCATTCCAGTACTTTTAGATAAGATGTTACTATGGAAAGCTTTGTCCAAAAATAAAAAAGTAAATGTAGTTTAGAGTCTTTTCTCAATCTTTTCGATTTAGGGAGAGAAAAATTTAAATAAATAAAGAAAACATATTTATTATATGTGTATATATATATATTTCATTAATGCTTTACGAACTATCGATTTAGAAAATCCAAACGCGGTAATGAACTGCAAAAATTAATTTCATTCTACAACTAGCGCCAGGGAAAAGGTCATCTTTGTTTCAACCCATTCATGCACCTAATTAATTATAAATTACAGAATCTCATTAACCTTCGTACTATTCATCTCTCGAAAAGCGCCGAGTAATAATGCTACTAATGTTTATGTAACTTTTAGCCAAATTTGATATTCATTAAAAATTTAAAATAAAACATTTGAAACATTATCTATGTGTCTTTAAGTAATTAAATTACGAAATTAATTAAATTACTAAATTAATTAAATTACCAAGAACTTAATTTAAATTGTAAACAAATTCTTTTTGGGAAAGAAGACCAGGTGCTTCTAATAACGATAAAGGAACCTTAACTAGTATAGACATAGACCGGAGAGTATTCCTTTGAAAACTTTCCTGGCTAGGTGCCTGCTTGCTACTGAGAATGACATTAAACTTCAAGTTTAATGTCAACCAACAGAGCATAAAATTATAACTTATTTTAAAAATTGTAATATAAATTTCACGGTTTAAAATTTTTTGAACTTAAAAGCCTAAATTAAATAATTTATTAGAATCTTCAATTTTCAAATAAGATTTTCTAATATTACAATACGATAGAAAAAATATTATGTATCTTGAAAAATATGATTTGTTTATCACCCTCAAATCATCCCCTAAGTATAAAAAAAAATCATAGAAATTTCCCTAACTTCGAGACCTATAATTTTTTGCTTTTGCTCAAAACAGTTTCATGCACCTAACCCTATAAGTTCACCCTCAAAATCAACCCCTAAGTACAAAAAAAATTATTGTAATTCACCTAAATTCGAGACCTAAAGTTTTATTATTCAAATGGGACCATTTAATGTCCAAAGAAACCCAAAAAAGTTTCATCCACCTAATCCCCTAACTTCATCCTCAAAATTAACCCCTATGTATAAAAAAAATCATTAAAAATCTCCAAACTTCCAGACCTAACATTTTATTGTTTAAAATGGGTTTATTTAATGTCCAAAGAAGCTAAGAACAGTTTTATCCACCTAACTTCCTAGGTTCACCCTCAAAATCAACCCCTAAGAACAAAAAAAAATCATAGCCATTCCCCTAACTTCGAAACCTAAAATTTTATTATTTTAAATAGTTCCATTTAATGTCCAAAGAAACTTACAACAGTTTCATCAACTGAACCCCCTAGGTTTTCCCTCAAAATCAACCCCTATGTACAAATAAATCATTCTAATTCCCCTAACTTAGAGAATTAAAATTTTATCGTTCTAAATGGGACCATTTAATGTTCAAAGAAGCCCAAAAAAGTTTCATCCACCTAACCCCCTAACTTTATCCTCAAAATCAAACCCTATGTACAAAAGAAATTATTGTAATTCCCCTAAATTCAAGACTTAAAGTTTTATCATTCAAATGGGACCATTTAATGTCCAAAAAAGCTCAAAAAAGTTTCATACACCTAACCCCCTAACTTTATCCTCAAAATCAACCCCTATGTACAAAACTAGCTGTGGAGTTGTATCAACTTTTGTGCTCATTAAATGAGCACTTTGCTTCCTGTAAGCAAATATGATTTGCTTCCACATAGAGGAAGCATTAATTATTCTTTACATC
>CAJFCO010000403.1:779525-794006 GCA_904066015.1 Synergus gifuensis
TCAACTAGGTGTATAATGAAATAACTATGCAAAATTTCATCAATTTATCTCTACGCGTTTTCAAGAAATTGCTGGATCGTAACACACACACACACACACACACACACAATTTTTCAGGACATCATGTTAGATATATTGACATTAAAATATGTTGAAAAAAACCTTTTTTAGGAAACTGGATTTTGTCACCACCACAAAGCTTCCTCTATGAGGAAGCAAAAAATCATTAAAAATCTCCAAACTTCCAGACCTAAAATTTTATCGTTTAAAATGGGTCCTTTTAATTTCCAAAGAAACTCAAAACAGTTTCATCCACTGAACCCCCTAGGTTCACCCTCAAAATCAAGCCCTAAGTAAAAAAAAATCATTGTATTTCCCCTAAATTCGAGACTTAAAATTTTATCGCTCCAAATGGGACCATTTAATGTTCAAAGCAGCACAAAAGAGTTTCATCCACCTAACCCCCTAAGTTCACCCGCAAAATCAACCCCTAAATACAAAAAAAAATAATTTATCAAAACCTTCAATTTTCCAATAAGATTTCCTAATATTACAATACGAAATAAAATATTATGTACCTTGAAAAATATGAATTGTTTTTCACTGATGAGTAATCCTTCTTGAGATCACTAAAAACTACGTAACAGTTAAACACTTGTTTATTTTGACAACTTTTCCACCCTTTTCTTTCTACATCCTCAATCTGACTTTTACTTCCAATTTCTGAAAAATTTCAAGGACGAAAGGACCCATTCTTTGAAGGGTTTGAAACTAGTTTCAAAATTGCAAGTGGTGATTCGATCAATGTCAATTCATTTAATTCACTTTCGTCTTGATTACATTTACTTTTCACTTATTTCACATATTTTACTTATTTCGACGGATTTTTCAGTAAAGAACGTTTTTTCAAAGATAATTGTCACCCGATATACATCTTTATTGTTTAATCACGAAACCCGATATGTGAAATACGCGAAACCGAATCGACGGATTTTAGGGGTGAGATTAATCGATTTCGCCAAGAGGCACAAAGAGAAGGCTCGTTTTTAAAAGTCACTTTCACGTCAAACGAGACGTGGATATTCGATAATTTGTTAACGAGATCCAAATCTCTTTGTAACTTGATATGGTATGCTGCGTCGACTCAGAAAGGATGCAAAACATCCGCACGCTTCCCGGCAACTGAACATTGCTCAGACACTGCCAGCATTGGGGTTTAGCATCGCGCATGCGATAGAAACAAACCGTAAAGAAAAATAGTGCAATCGAGTCTCTATTCTATTCCGCTTCCGGTAAAAGGAATGTGAACGCTTATTTGTTTTCCGTGCAATCGGCAGCTACATAAACAGGAAATGAGAATAACATTTTTCTCACTCCTAATACGTATTAACGATGAATTAAAAAAAATATCCCTGATTCAATTAAGCATCTAATTAATTACTCAATCAGAAATCGAGATACTTGGCTTTTGAATGACTTGAAGTTGAAAGAAGAAAAACAAACTAATGGCGCAAAAACATTTCAGGAAAACCTTCGTAATACCTTAAAATTCGTTAAGATTTCTTAAAACTCCCAAAAACATTTTGAAATCCTTTTAAAATTCGCAAAAACTATTAAAATTATAAATCTCTTGAAATCCATGTTAAAATTCACAAAAATCTCTAGAAATTCATAAAAAAAAAACTCTTGGAATTTCTTACCATTTTAAATCTCTTGAAATCCGTAGAAATTTTATAAAATTTTTTATGAAATCCTTAAAAATTCTACGAAACCTTTTAAAGATTAGAGAAATCAATAAAATTACCTGAAAACTTTAAAATCTTTTAAACCCCAAAAAATATTTTAAAACTCATAAAACTCTCTTGAAATCTTTTAAAATTCGTGAAAAATTCTTAAAATTCTTAGAAATTGCTTGATATTCTTTAAATTATGAGATTACGTTTAATTTCCCTAGACGTCCTTTTAAAATCCATTAAAATTATTAGAAATCTCATGAAATTCCATGAAATCCTTAAAATTCTATAAAATTTTCTAAAAATCAGAAAATATCTTAAAATTATTAGAAATCTCATAAAATTTCACAAAATTCTTTAAAATTCTATAAAATATATTGAAAACTATTAAAATCTCTTGACTTCTTTTAAAATTCCTGATAATTATATCACAAAATTTAAATTTCTTAAAGTCCCTTAAAATTCTCTGAAACCTTTTGAAATCTCTTAAAATTCCTCGAAAGTTCACACGATTTAAAATCCCTTAAATTCTCTTAAAACTCCCAAAAAACTCTTGAAATCCCTTAAAAATCCACTAAAACCTTTAAAATTATAAACCTCTTGAAATCTAAGTTAAAATTCGCACAAATCTCTAAAAATTCATAAAAACTCTTAAAATCTTCAGAAATCTTATAAAATTTCATGAAATCCTTAAAAACTTTACAAATCCTTTTTAATAATTAGAACAATCTCATAAAATCCCTTAACATTTTACTACAACCTTCGAAATCCTTTTAAATTCTAGAAATTCTTTTAAAAATCATACATGTATAGAAATTCCTTTGAAATCTCATAAAACTCATAAAAATCTCTTGAAATCTTATCAAATTTGTGAAAATATCTTAATATTCCCATCAGAAACTTCTTGAAATTCTTTAAATTCTACGATAACATTTATAGTCTCTTTACGTCCTTTAAAATCCATAAAAATTATTAGAAATCTCGTTATATTCCATAAAATTACAAAAATTCGATAAAACATTTTAAAAATTATAAAATCCCTTAAAATTATTAAAATCTCTTGACTTCATTTAAAATTCCAGAAAATTTTATTGTAACCTTTAAAATTTCTTAAAGTCCCTTAAAATTCTTTGAAACCTCTTGAAATGTCGTAAATTTCCTCGAATCTTCACAACAGGATTTAAAATCCCTTCAAATCCCTTAAAATTTTACTAAAACCTTCGAAATCCTTATAATTTCTACAAATTCTTTTAAAAATCATATATGTTTATAAATTCTTTTGAAATCCCTCAATAAAATTACCATAAAATTCCCAGAAACTTATTAAAATTCTACGATAACATTTAAAGTCTCTTTGCGTCCTTTAAAATCCATTAAAAATATAAGAAATCTCGTTAGATTCCATGAAATCCTAAAAATTCTATAAAGTTTTTTAAAAATCATAAAATCACTTAAAATTATTAATATCTCTTGACTTCTTTTAAAATTCCTTAAAGGTCCCTTAAAATTCTCTGAAATTTTTATAAATCTTTTAAAACACCCAAAAACATTTTGAAATCACTTAAAATTTCACGAAAACCTTCGAAATCACTTAAAATTCTGGAATCTCTTAAAGTTCTTAGAAACCTCTTAATATTCCTCAAGATTTCAACACATTGAAAATCCTTTAAAATTCCATAGCTTTAAAAATTCTTGCGAAATTTCATGAATTACGTTAAAATTTCATGAAATATCCTGAAATACCTTAAAATGATACAAAATCTTTTTAAAATCCTAAAAATCTTTAGAACTTCATAAAAATCACTTAAAAATGGTCAAAATCCATTAAAATTCCTAGAAACCTCTTGAAATACCTCTCTAAAAAAAGTAATGAAATAAAATGTCCCTAAAATCTCGGATACATTGGTGTTTCAAACCTACTCTCTAAATTTGAATCAGCGAAATTTCATTGGTTTTTAATATAATATACACACAAATATAATATACAGACAAATATAATATACATACAAATATAATACATACAAATATAATAAATTCTTATAAACTCTACAGTATATCCAATGAAGACTTTGATTACACTTTTATAAATGTCTGATCCCCTTTCCAACAATATTTTCCAAACCTCTTTTTTCTCTGCCTTTTTTAACTCCCTTCTGCAAATCCTTTTTCCATCCTTCCCACTTTTTTCTGACACGCCGGACAAAGAGACCATCGCTTTTATGTTTCCATGAAATTTGATTATAGCCAGCGCTGTAAAATACATAACAATATTTATTCCGAACAACATGACAAGCTATTCACTGAATTTTGAAAAGCAGTATTTCCATATTATAACGAAGCTACAGAGTAACAATGTTAAAGAAGACAATAAATTTAAGCAGAGTGTTATGTGCAAATGTTGACAAAAGCATAATATTGACAATTTCAATTTGAAGTGATTTAAATGCAGGACGACAGAGTCACTTAAAACGACCTCGTTGACACAGTCAAATTCCCGGTTGAAGTTGTGCTTTCGTTGGTAGTTGGAAAGTCCAAACAATTTGCTTATCGTAGCATCCAACGATGGGCTGGGCCGTAGCGGAGTGGAGGACTCGAGATTGCAAGGGGACAGCATTTGCAACGCGTTGACGTAACGAATCTATTCGGTTGTTACAGCTGTCGAAACTATGAAATTCAATGCAGCGAATTTGCATGCTAATCCGGGCGGCCGTAAAGCCATGTAGCGAGCGTTGGGATGTGTCTAAGTTGTAATTCAATGAAGACAGCACCGTTGCCACCGTAACCATAACTCTGTTAACTCGCGCTGCTAATGACTTTACCAACATACATGCGATCAATTCCGCTTATAACTTCCGATGTAGGGTAAACACGTTTGATCAAATTATATATCTCTAGAATATATACTATTTCTATTTCCAACTACTTCAACTCCACAGCATTAAAAAAATGTGAAAAAATGTTAAAAAAAAGAAAAACCAGATACAAGTATTGAGCTTACTGCTTTTTGTGGTGAAATGATTTATTTATTATTTTACATTGTCTCAAGTAATTTATATTTTCTTTAATTCAAGGATATTTGAATTGAATAAAGGTTGACTGACTAAAGGTTGACCTTTACTACTGCAGCCACAGCGGCGGGCCATACATTGACCTGCACTACTCAGCCAACGCTCCATTGATATATAAAAACTTAGTCACTTGTTTTAGTATTTTTACCTGAATAAATATAGATCTTCACTTATACTACTTTCATTATCAGTGCAGAAATTTTTATGGGGTTCTGACAGGGTCCTGGACAGTTTTCCCTAGTTCTGATATAGTCATAACCAGGTTAACTGGCAAGGCCCACACAAGACTTGTAATATTTGTTACAATTGTAAAATATTGCCCTGTTTAAGGAAAACTGGCCAGGGCCTTGTCAGTTTATCCAAAAAATGACATAGGAAATACCCCAACTAGGAAAAACTGGTCAATACTACAAAAAATATTCTGCGAATTTGTTATAAAAGATATGTGATTATTAAACTATTTCATTTTCTAAAAACAAAAGTCCTGTTATAAAAAAGAGGTGTTAATTATATGGAAAGAATATGTGATTTTAAGGAATATTTAAACAATTTCAAAATAGTTCATAGGACGTTCAAGATTTTAGAGTATTAAATAATTTTTTTTTAATATTTGAAGGATTTTAGATGATATTAAAGAATTTAAAAGGGTTTGAAAAATGTTTCAAGTCATCTTAAGGAATTTAAGGGAATTTCAAGAAATTTTAAGTGATTCTAGGGAATTTAAAAGGATTTTAAAATATTTTCTAAGATTTAAAAGATATTAAGATTTCGTAAAGGATTCCAGGAGAATTTAAAGCGATATAAATACATATTTTAAGTTTTTTCAAAGAATGTTTAAAGAAATCAAAGGATTTTAAATAATATTGAAAATTTTTAAAGGATTGTAAAAGAATTTCTAAGAATTTAAAGATTTTCTAGAATTTTCATAAGATTGTAAATGATTTTAAATGATTTTAATGAATTTTAAAAGAGTTCAAGTGATTTTAACCAATTTAAGAGGATATCAACATTTCCTAAAGGATTTTAAGAGATTTTAAGTAGTTTTATAGGAAGTTTAAAGCGATTTCGAGAGATTTCAAGTGATTGTAAAGAATTCAAAGAGATTTTAAGAAATTTTATGCGATTCTAGGGAATTTTAAAGGATTTCCAAAGAATGTAAGGATTTTCCAGAGATTTCACAAGATTTAAAAATTATAAGATATTGCCAACGACTTTAAAGAGATTTAAGTGAATTTTAAGAGATTTCAAGTGATTTTAAGGAATTTAAGAGGGTTTTTAAAATATTTTTCAAGATTTCAAGGACATCAAGATTTCCTAAAGGATTTCAAAAGAATTTGAAGCGATATTGATAGATTTCAAGTTATTTTAAAGAATGTTTAAAGAAATCAAAGGATTTTAAATGATATTGAAAATTTTTAAAGGATTGTAAAAAAACTTCCAAGAATTTAAAGATTTTCTAGAATTTTCATAAGATGTTAAATGATTTTAAATGATTTTAATGAATTTTAAGAGAGTTCAAGTGATTTTAAAGAATTCAAAGAGATTTTAAGAAATTTTATGCCATTCTAGGGAATTTTAAAGGAATTCCAAAGAATGTAAGGATTTTCCAGAGCTTTCACAAGATTTGAAAATTATAAGATATGATAAAGTACTTTAAGAGATTTTAATGAATTTTAAGAGACTTAAGGTGATTTTAAGGAATTTAAGAGGATTTCAAGAAATTTCAAGTGATTCTGGGGAATTTAAAAGGATTTTAAAATATTTTCCAAGATTTCAAGGATATCAAGATTTCATAAAGGATTCCAGGAGAATTTAAAGCGATATAAATATAGATTTCAAGTTTTTTTAAAGAATGTTTAAAGAAATCAAAGGATTTTAAATAATATATTGAAAATGTTTAAAAGACTGTAAAAGAACTTCCAAGAATTTAAGTATTTTCAAGAATTTTCACAAGATTTGAAATGATTTTAGGGAATTTAAAGATATTTCAAGAGATTATACAAAATTTCAAGGATAGAATAATTTCCTAAAGGATTTTAATAGATTTTAAGTTGTTTTATAGCAAGTTTAAAGCGATTTCGAGAGATTTCAAGTGATTTTAAAGAATTTACGTAGATTTCAAGAAATTTTCAGTGATTCTAGGGAATTTTAAAGGATTTCCAAAGAATGTAAAGATTTTCCAGAGCTTTCAAAAGATTTAAAAAATCGTAAGATATCGTAATGGACTTGAAGTGATTTTAGTGAATTTTAAGAGATTTCAAGTGATTTTATGGAATTTAAAAAGGTTTCAAGAAATTTCAAGTGATTCTAGGGAATTTAAAGATATTTCAAGAAATTTTACAAGATTTAAAAGTTACCAAGATTTCCTAAAGGATTTTAAGAGATTTTAAGTGGTTTTTTAGAAAGTGCAAACCGATTTCAAGAGATTTCAAGTAATTTTAAAAAGTTTTTAAGTAATTCCGAGGAAAGTTCATAATACTTTCAAGAATTTCAATTATTTAAAAATATTTATAAATTTTGTAAGGGATTTTTATAAAGTTAAAAAATGTCAAAGTATTTCTAAAGATTTCCAGTGATTTTAAAGAATTTCAAAACATTCAAAAAAGTTTTAAAATTTTGAAGTAATTTGTCAATCGAAAATGTTTTAGCATTCTTTAAAATTCGTTAAATCTCTTAAAATTTACTGAAATTACTAAAAACTCTTGTAACTTTTTGAAAATCGCTTTAAATCTCTAGTTATTAAAAATTATGATAATAATATAATCATAAAATGTAGTTTAATATCTAATAATTTTCATGAAAACCTGTTTAAAGTACTTCGGAATATATTTTTCCGTGTTTGTCAACTATACACAAATTATTTTCCAATATATAAATATATAAAACCATCTTTTATATTTTTATAAATAATCAAGTCTGAAAAATTTTGGGATTTCCCTATTTCTACCCCGTGTTTGATTTCAACGTGAAAAACTCTTCAATGCCCTGTTTCAGTATCAATAAATTGGTATTAATGAGATATTACGCTTATTGCCACAATTTCTGCACGGGTCTTTGTCTTAACTTTTAAATGCTTATACATATTATATACTATTTATACCTACTTTTGCATAATCAGATCTCGTATAATATAAGATTATAACCATCAATAATAACTTTTAATGGATATTAACAATAAAAGATGTTAGTAATATAAAGCTCTGAAAAGTTATTAACCGATACTAATTTTGCAACGCAGAACTTTTTAATGAATCCCTTAATTATGACAAGAACAATTTTTATATTAAAGTATACGAGAAATGAAGTTACTAATGAGGAAAAATGTTAAAAAGTAGAGTATTGAGTTTAGAAACAGTTGAATATTATTACAAAAAAATTAATTTTCTAGTAGGTGAGGCTACCGGGATGCAACGATGCAGAATCAACACAATGCTTTTGAAACACGTAAAGCTTGCTTTTTTTCTTATACTTCAGAGAGATATTAAAATGGAAAGTTCAATGTGCATAGTTCATGCAGAAATTTCACAAGCAACGCATGGATGACTTTCACCGCTACTGTTATTATCAATAAAGGGCACTTAAAAGTTTTATAAATTCTCATTTTTATGAAACTTGTTGCATATTTACTTTATTAAAATAATCCAGAAGTGCGTTGCTCTAAAGGCACGTAAATTCAACATTAAAAACACAGTTTCTTTTGCCACCTATATTGTCCAGAAACTTTAGAACGCCTGAGGTCAGAATCGTCTCGCTAATCGTTTAAACACCCTTTTATCAAGAGTGCGCTCGTTGCCCTGTCGCATTATTTTTTTTCGCCACGTTAACGTCACCTCGATCGTTCTCAAGCTGGTTCTTATCGCGCTTGCGGATCTTCAGACTTTGAGGAGAAAATATAAACCTCAAGTCTTAGAGAAAACTTCCTCGAATGCGAGTATTACCCCTAGCATGCAAAGGCAACGACTACACGTACACGTTAGTTGCACGAGTTGCTCATATATTTTCCTAGCCCCAGCTCTCGTGCCGTTTTTATACCGCGGAAGGTTTCTGGGAAAAGCTAAGGGCGCCAAAGCAAAGATAGGGGGAGGAAATAGGGTTGGCTGAGCCCATGTCTCTCGCCAACATGTACGGCACACTTTGAACTCTTCTTATCGGACCGCAATCTATTCTCGCTGCCCCACATCTTTACTTCTCCCAAGTATTGTCTACCGCTCTTTTTTCCTCCATTCTTTGCCTCATCCAGTGGCGTGACTAGAGAACTTGAAGACACCCTCCTACGAAAAAGAAAATCGCATGTGAAGCAAAAATTAAAAAAGAAGGTTTTTATGATTTTCAAGGGTTCGTATAATCAAATCTTTCCATCTAGATTGTACTAGAAATGAGAAACACGCACTAAAAAATATTAGATCCTTATTGCAGTGTAGATGTCTATATTGAAATAATTTTCCATCCGCTCTTCCAAACAACATTTCCCATCTTAAATTTTATCGCAAATCTTTTAAAGCAAATCGATATTCAATTTATCTTTTTCCTCTTTAAACTTTTTATAGCAGAAAGTGTAGATTGTGTGGCATCATGTGGTTTGTATTACTAGCTGAAGAAGCTATCAGAGCTTCTAGTTGTTTAACTATTATCAAACTCCGGATAGCTAGACAGGTCAAAAATATTTTACATGTTCCTAATCTCCTGCAATTCTTATCAACAGATGTTATTGTCTATAATTGTCTGATTCAGAAGCGTTTTTCATATGATTTTTTAGCTCTGTAGGATTAGTTGAATAGGCATTTGAAACGAATCTAATAATTTACCAAACTGCGCAAGTCTCTATCTGTCGTCCTCTGATGAAATGAGCGGACATATGCAAATTGGAATACATTCCACTAGTCTTCATTAAGTCACTCGCAATCAGCGAGGCTGCAGGCAAGCGAGTTGCATTTCAGCAACGCCAGCAACCATAATGTGCGACATATACACTTACATATATGTAGTGACGCTAATTTATTCATAAAAACTCCCTCTGCTTAGAAGAAACAACATTTTAAAAAATTATCAAAAGCTATCTTTTTAATTTCATGCAAAGAGGTACACACGTGCATAGCTTTTATGGTAATGTCTTAAGGGGTCAAGCCTAATTCCCACGTGCAGAAATTACTGCAAATAGCTGTATTTAAAATAGGGTTCTAACGAGGCCCTGGTCGACATTTATATTTTCGATAAAAATATTTTAATGTTATTTTTCACATTGAAATGAAACATCAGGTAAAAATAGGGAAATCCCATTTTTCACACTTGATTATTTATAAAAATTAAGATATATATATATATAAAAGATAGTTATATTTATATGCATATTGGAAAATTTAATAATTTGTACATTGTTGACATTTCTAGGACCTTTAAACAGGTTTTTATGAAAATTATTATTAAACTATAATTTATGATTGTATTGTTTTCATAATTTTAAATAACTAAAGATGTAAAGAGATTTTAAACAATTACAAGAATTTTTTTTAGTAATTTCAGAAAATTTCAAGAGGTTTAACTTTTAAATAATCATATTTAAAATCTTGTGAAAATTCTTGAAAATACTTAAATTTTTGGAAGTTCTTTTACAATCCTTTAAAAATTTTCAATATCATTTTAAATCGTTTGAAAAAATTAACAAAATGGGTAAATTAATTTAAAATCTTGGAACCCCTCTGAATTCCTTAAACATTATTTAAAACAACTTGAAATCCTTTTATATCGCTTTAAATTCTCTTGAACTCCTTTAGGAAATCTTGATATCTTTGAAATCTTGAGAAATATCTTACAATCCTTTAAATTCTCCAGAATCTTTAATTTCTTGAAACCCTTTTAAATTCCTTAAATTTTTAATTTTAATTCCTTTAATTTTAAGTTCTTGAAATTCAATAAAATCTCTTAAAGTCCTTTACGATATCTCATAATATTTAAATCTTTTGAAAGCCTTGGAAAATCCTTACATTCTTTGAAAATCCTTTTAAATTACCGAGCATCACTTAAAATTTCTTAGAATCTCCTTAAATTCTTTAGAATCTCTTGAAATATCTTTAAATTCCCAAAAATAATTTAAAATCCATTGAGAAAATTAACAAAATATGTAAATTAATAAAAAATTTTGGAATTTCCGTGAATGATTTAAACATTCTTTAAAATAACTTGAAATCCATTTATATCGCTTTAAATTCTCCTGAAATCCTTTAAGAAATCTTGATATCTTTGAAGTTTTGAAAAATATCTTAAAATCCTTTTAAATTCCCTAGAATCACAGGAAATTTCTTGTGAAAGCTATGTAAAATCTTTAAATTCTTTTGAAATCCTTTAAAATTCCCTAGAATCACTGAAAATTTCTTGAAATCTCCGTAAATTCCTTAAAATCACTTGAAATCTCTCGAAAACGCTTTAAACTTGCTATAAAACCACTTAAAATCTCTTAAAATTTTTTAGGGAATCTTGATATTTTCGAAATATTGTATAATATCTTGAAATATCGTAAAATTCCCTAAAATAATTTAAAATCTTGTGGAAATTCTTGAAAATACTTAAATTCTTGGAAGTTCTTTTACAATCCTTTAAAAATTTTCAATATCATTTTAAATCCTTTGAAAAAATTAACAAAATGGGTAAATTAATTTAAAATCTTGAAAATCCTCTGAATTCTTTAAACATTCTTTAAAACAACTTGAAATCTATTTATATCGCTTTAAATTCTCGTGAAATCCTTCAGGAAGATATCTTTTAAATCTTGATAAATATCTTAAAATCCTTTTAAATTCCCTAAAATCACTTGAAGTTTCTTGAAACCCCTTTAAATTCCTTAAAATCACTTGAAATCTCTTAAAATTCACTAAAATCACTTCAAGTCCTTTACGATATCTTACAATTTTTTAAATCTTGTGAAAGCTCAAGAAAATCTTTACATTCTTTGAAAATCCTTTAAAATTCCCTACAATCACTGAAAATTTCTTAAAATCTCCTTAAATTCCTTAAAATTACTTGAAATCTCTCGAAATCGCTTTAGACTTACAAAACCACTTAAAATCTCTTAAGATTCTTTAGGAAATCTTGATATCTTTGAAGTCTTGAAAAATATCTTAAAAACCTTTTAAATCCCCTAGAATCACTTGAAATTTCTTGAAACCCTTTTAAATTCCTTAAAATCACTTGAAATCTCTTGAAATTCATTAAAATCGCTTAAAGTCCTATACGATATCTTATAATTTTTAAATCTTGTGAAAGCTCTGGAAAATCCTTACATTCTTTCGCATTCCTTACAAATCCCCTAGAATCACTTGAAATTTCTTGAAATCCTTTTAAATTCCTTAAAATCACTTGATATCTCTTAAAATTCACTAAAATCACTTCAAGTCCTTTACGATATCTTACAATTTTTTAAATCTTGTGAAAGCTCAAGAAAATCTTTACATTCTTTGGAAATCCTTTAAAATTCCCTACAATCACTGAAAATTTCTTGAAATCTCCGTAAATTCCTTAAAATCACTTGAAATCTCTTGAAATTCATTAAAATCGCATAAAGTCCTTAACGATATCTTATAATATTTAAACCTTGTTAAAAGGAGGGCAAAAATTGAGTTCAAAAATGCTATAAGGAAAGAGGTTTAGAAAAAGTTGATGGGAAAATTTTTCTTAAAATTAATCGTCAATTTTGACTCTGTTACAAAATATAAGTCGGAAAAATAGATACATGATCTAATTTCAATTGTGTAAAAGTACATACTATTCGTTTCTATTCTTCTGATTCAATTTTGTATACCCTAATATTCAAATTTATTATGATGTCTTCTAACGTAGACGTGAACTGCGTCTGAATAAGCCTTAAAGTGCTTAATTAAAGTTCCCTCCCTAGGGTGAAATCACTATCTCGTAGGATTAAAGCAGTGAAGTCGACATTAAACTTAAAATTAATTGTCATATGAGGTCCATGGAAAGCAGCAGCGCCGACACTGACCGTGTATATTCATTTAAGTTATATCTGTATATCTGTTGCTCGTGCTGATTGCTGTATCCTGCTGTGGATGGATGCACGCAGGGGGAGTGAAGAGTATGAGTCCAAAAAGGGTTGGGATTGGGGGACTTGTGTGTGTTTGTGGGCCGCTTTGGGGTCGCTTGCAAACAAACCACATTCTGTTATTTGATTTCGTCCATCTCACATCATTTGGCAACCCAGGGTGAGATCTCTACCTTTTTCTCATCTGTCAATTGAATGATTAGATTCTGAGACATTAAGACTCCTCTAATGAGCCCGGAATTTAATTAAACAATTTTGCACTGAACTATTTTATTTTTATTTAATGATATAAAATATAATATCGAAGAATACACATGACACAAACTCGTCGTTTAACCTATCCTTGGAATAAAATGTATCCCCAAAAACGAGCTCTTGAAAATTTCATAGCTTTTATTCGAGGCTTATGATTTAGTATCGAATAATCGAACTTTTAAGGTTCCTGCTTATACTTTTTATTGTCCTTTCTTGAGTGTTCCCACGGGGTCGGAAGTCTGGGCCAATCGATTTCGTTCCATAAAGAAGGCGCAGTTATAAAATTGAATAATACGAAGTTTATTTAGAGACAGTATTACAGCTTGTACCTTAACGATTATTATAAAATACGTAATCTTTTTTTATTGGAAAAATTCAAAATAGAGTATTCTAGACTACTTTATTGACGATGGCGCTGCAGTAACAGGTAAGATGCGAGTGAGTGAAATTTATCTTTTTCCCTGTAACAAACTTTTCTACTGAAGTAGACAACTTTTAAGGGGCATTATAAGGATTTTCCTGTCGATCACATTATATCCTTTTGGAAACTCGATACGGTTTGTACAAGGATTAGAAAGATATCCTCTTTTCATTGGGAAACTTTTTTAATTAGAAAAGTATTCAACGCAGATATTGCGAAATTCAACGTGCAAACGTGTCACGAGTCTTTCCTTAATTAGAGCCGTTATTGCTTTACTAATAGCTTATCACACTTATTGTTAGCCCGTATTTTCCCAAATTTCTCCAAATTTACTATCTATTTTAAATAAAAGATTTTCTTTATTTCTGTGTTTTTTAAACTTCTTTATATGAAAATGTGTAGGATAAAAGGAATTTGGATAAAAGGAAATAGGTAAATCGCAAGCAGTTGTACTATGCCGATTCTGAAACACTTATCCGTCGAGCAAGATTCTGCTCCATGCTAAATTACCCCCGGCCAGTACCATCCCCAGTCGGTAATTTACTTTAACTATACTTTAACATTACTTTACGTATAGTTTAAAATTACTTTAAAATTACTTTAACATTAATTTAACATTACGTTAACGTTACTTTAACATTATTTTAATGTTAACTTAACAATACTTTAACAATACTTTAACAATACTTTAAAATTACTTTAAGATTAATTTATCTATAATTTAACAATACTTTAACAATATTTTAACATTACTTTAACATTAATTTATCTATACTTTAACATTACTTTAACAATACTTTGACATTACTTTAACAATACTTTAACGTTACTTTAACATTACTTTAACATTAATTTATCTATACTTTAACGTTACTTCAACAATACTTTAACAATACTTTAACATTACTTTACAGACCCGTGCGCAGGAATCGTGTGTCTTTCTTCAATGCAACAAGG
>CAJFCO010000403.1:804138-830858 GCA_904066015.1 Synergus gifuensis
TTATGAATATATATATAGTGTATTATACATATTATTTCTGAAATAAACGTGCCCTTTCTATTTCAGTCGAAGATGGATATATCCACAGGAACTGCGATCCATACAAGTCCCCGTAATCAGCCAGCAGGAGTGTCAACATAAAATACTTCATAATGTGGTGATCTCAGAAAAAGAAATGTGTACTCTTGATGGATACGAGAGAAAATGTGGGGGGATCGGTGATTCTGGTGCGCCTTTAGTCAGAAATGGTAAACTCATTGGTATTTTTGCCTGGTCTGGAGGATATGGAACATATGGACTAAGTCCAGATATTTTTATGAGATTAGCTTACAATGGATACAAGGAGTGGGTTAATTCAACCATGGCAAGATTGTCAGTTCCAGTCCACGGAGGTTAATTTCACTGTTAAAAATTTTTGTGATTTTATAATACAACAAATTGCATTGTAAAATACTATTGCAACAAATTTATTGTAAAGTTACAATAAATTGTAATTGTGCCGTTTCGAAGTGTTTAATTTTTGTTCGTTAAGCCAAACTTGTAATAAACTTCCATTAAGTATATTCGTTATGAAATCACCACAGAAATTTCTAACAGTTGAATCTGTTCAAAAAAATACAAAATATTCCTCATTTAGAAAACAGATAAATTTATTTGTATAATTCTTGTAGGTGAAGCAAGCTTTTCTCGAAGTGTCCAGTCCTCTCGTCGTAGACGTGTTAAACGTGTACTTAACTTACATCCACATAAAAACAAACCAACTCGGATCACTAATGTTCCCTACATAGTTAATATTTTGCGAAATGGAAGACCTCACTGTGCTGGTAGTATACTCGCGCAGAGACTCATACTAACTGCGGCTCACTGCGTTGAAAAAAAATATGTGAGTTACAAAATTCTTTCTGGGTTACACTTAGCCTTTTTTGGAATGCCGCACAATATAAAACATACAATAGTGCACCCAGGCTATAATCCAGATAAAAGTCAAGACGATCTTGCAATTCTTGTAATTCATCCACCTATAGATTTTAACAATTCAGATAATCAACCAATAGAAATAAATTTTGATCAAGTGCCACCAAATGTTCCAGCTACTTTTAGTGGATGGGGATGTAATCGCATTGAGAAGTAAGATGTAATACATATACTTACGAAAAAAGTGCAGTCATCTATTTGAGAGATATTTTGTACAGAATAATGAATCTAGATTTTTCTTATTTATTAAAATTATTATTTCTGATCTCTACATTTTTTCTTTTTCTATTTCAGCAAGAGAATGTACTTTCCTGATGAGCTCCGATCGACAGAATTCTTCGTAATTAGTAACTTGGAGTGTAAAAATGCTTTAGCTCATTTAACTACAATCACAGAAAGAGAGATTTGTACTCTTGATAAGGCCGAATGTAAATGTGCTGGTCAAGGTGATTCTGGTGGTCCTTTAGTGATAAATAATAAACTGATTGGTGTTCACGCTTGGTTTGGAGGGTACTATAGGGATAAATTAGCCCCAAGTGTTTTCATGAGGGTATCTCATCCGGCCTACAGTGAATGGATCCTGGAAAACATGAAAAAATATCGACACCATTAAGTTAACATTTCTTACGCTTTTTGTCACTACTAAATCTAAAAAATTAGTCAAAACACACTCTCCGATGAAATAATAGCTATTTACTTTACAAGGCAATTATCGGACGAGTGTGAGGTTGGCGTCACGAGCCAATGCAATAAGTTTTAACTTATTGCAACAGAACTTATTTTTTAAATATAACTTAATATAACATCGTTTTTATTTTAAACTTAGTATCACTTTATTTATTAAATCCTAATGTTATTAAAATGGTTATCTTTATTTAAATAACGGATGCTTCAATATAGCGATTCTCCTACCTTCCTTATGATAACAATCTTACTATCCCGTAACATAATGCCTCGAGTAATGAACTGATCCCTAAACTGTAATTTGATATTGCAGCAGATCACGTGGCTCAAACGCCGTTCTCAAATTGAATTAAATCATTTAATTAATTACACTGATCCGAGTAATCGAGATACAAGAACCAAATTTGCTCTAGACAGACGGAAAAAAATCCTCTAAATTATAAAAAAAACCAATAGTATGGTAGATGTACCTTTCTCCAATATAATTTAGCAAAATTATTGGAACACCCCAAGACTCGTTTGCTAATTAATTTCTTAATTCTAAATCTCAATTATTATCCTGGACTTTATTACTAGGGCTTTTTGTACCCTTTTGGATTCAGTTGTTTTATAGGAAGGCGAAATCTTTTCTTCAGAGGCTTGAGGGTGAATACCGTTTGCTTAGGCCAAGGTATATTAATTATATATCGCAACCGTTAGGCTACCACGATGAGCGCCTGAGTGTACAGAAACAATGCCACAGAAGCACCATTATCCGGAAGAGTGAATATTTAATGAGACGTCCGATCTTAAGGAGATTACGCGCGGCAGAGTCGGCCAGGGACCGGCACTCATTAATATTAGACGTTGCCGAAAGTACACAGTCTACTTTGAAAGCAAGTAGATAAGGAACAAGCTTGCTACCTGAGTAAGTATCTTCTTACCTTCCATCCACGCCTATCCCGCTACCTATCCTAAGCCCTGGTCGATTTACTTGAAAACTAATCACTACTACACTCCCCTTCTACTTCCTCTTACCTCGATTACTGACTCAGTGACATATAGGCTTAATTAAACGTACCCTCTCCAGTCTACTTCGTCTCACTGCACCACCATGTGTCTATCTCTCCTGTCCCATAATTTGTCTTTTGTTATCTCTTTAGATCGATTTTATTCGAATTTTTAAAACATGTTCGTTTCAATTCGAACGTCATTAATATTTTACTTGGGTGCAGTTCCGAAAACTGGTAATTTTCATTGGGCTCCGTATACTTATGTACTTTAACGCGCTAATTAGGAATATGAAAGTGAAAATTGCCGCGATTCTCTCAGTTAATATGTAAAATTTAAAAAAATTTTCCAAAGAAATGTTGTAGATCTTATCAAAATACATATTTTTTGTTTCAAACCTTTTTTTCTGCGAGCTATAGTTTCTGACAAATTCGCAGAGATATATCAATTTCCATCGTATCTCCATTGGTTTCGGTTTGGTACCTACTCACCTTTTACCATTTCCCTTTACCATTCACTTTGACATTTCCTTTTCCCACTTCCCTTTCTCATTTCCCCTTTAGCATTTCCCTTTGCCTTTCCCTTTGTCATTTCCTTTACTATTCCCCTTTAGTATTTCCCTTTATCATTACCCTTTGCTATTTTCCTTTTCTATTCTCTTTGCCATTATATTTAACATTTCCCCTTACCATTCCTTTGAGCATTCTTTTTACCATTTCCCTTTACCATTTCCCTTTACTATTCCCTTTGCCATTTATCATTCCCTTTAGCATTCCTTTTTTCATTTATCTTTGCCATTTCCTTTTACCATTCCCCTTTGCCATTTCCCTTTATCATTCCCTTTGGCAATTCCCTTTACTATTCCCTATTTCATGTAACTTTCAATTTTTCTTTGCCATTCCCTTTGCTATTTCCCCGTACCATTCCCCTTTGCCATTTCCCTTTACCATTCCCTTGAGCATTCTTTTTACCATTTCCCTTTACCATTTCCCTTTACTATTCCCTTTGCCATTTCTTTTGTCATTTCCCTTTACCATTCCCTTTGCCATTTTTCTTTACCATTCCCGTTTACCATTTCTCATTACCATTCCTTTTGCGATTTCTCTTTGCCATTTCTCTTTACCTTTACCTTTACCATTTCTCTTTACCATTCCCTTTGCCAATTCCTTTTACCATTCCCTTTGACATTTCACTTTACTATTCCCTTTACCATTCCCGTTTACCATTCCCTTTGTAATTTCCCTTTTACCACTCCTTTTTCCATTCCCTTTGCCATTTTCCCTTACCATACTCGTTTACCATTTCTCTTAACCATTCCCTTTGCCATTCCTTTGACATTTCCCTTTAACATTCCCTTTTATCATTCCCTTTAGTATTTTTTTAACATTTCCCTTTACCATTCCCTTTACCATTTCCCTTTGCCATTCCCTATTTCATTTAACTTTCAATTTCCCTTTGCCATTCCCTTTGCTATTTCCCTGTACCATTCCCCTTTTCCATTTACCTTTACCATTCCTTTCAGCATTATTTTTACCATTTCTCTTTACCATTTCCCTTCACAATTTCCCTTTACTATTCCCTTTGCCATTTTCCTTTACCATTCCCCTTTACCATTCCCCTTTACCATTCCCCTTTACTATTCCCTTTGCCAATTCGAATTACTATTCTCTTAACCATTTCCCTTTTGCCATTTCTTTTGTCATTTCCCTTTACCATTTTCTTTGCCATTTTCCTTTACCATTCCCGTTTAACATTTCCCTTTACCATTTCTTTTGCGATTTCTCTTTGCCATGTCCCTTTACCTTTCTCCTTACCATTTCCCTTTACCATTTTTTTGCCATTCCCGTTTACCATTTCCCTTTACCATTTCCCTTTACCATTCCCTTTGAGATTTCCCTTTGCCATTCCTCTTTACCTTTCCCTTTACCATTTTCCTTTACCAGTTTTTTGCCATTCCCTTTGCCATTTTCCTCTACCATTACCTTTCCAATTTCCCTCTACCATTCCCCTTTGTCATTTCCCTTTACCATTACACTTTACCATTTCCCTTTACCATTCCCTTTGCGATTTTCCTTTGCCATTCCCCTTTACTATTACCTTTGCCATTCCCTTTGCCAATTCCTTTTATCATTCCCTTGAGCATTATTTTTACCATATCCCTTTACCATTCTCCTTTGCCATTTCCCTTTACCATTCCCTTTGCCAATTCCCTTTGCCATTCCCTTTGTCATTTCCCTTTACCATTCCTTTTGCCATTTTCCCTTACCATTCTCGTTTGCCATTTCCTTTTACCATTCCTTTTTCCATTTCCTTTTACCATTCCCTTTGCGATTTCCATTTGCCATTTCAGTTTTCAATAATTTTCTTTTACAATGATTTCAATTTAGAATGTGAAGAACCATGGTTTATTGGTTTTCTAAACTTGAAAATAGATGTATCTGTGACTTTGTCGTAAACTATCACTCGCAGAAAAAACTATTTGAAACAAAAAAATATGTATTTCGATGAGATGTACTACTTTTGTTTGAAACATTTTTTGAATTTTGTTTATTATCTGAGATAAACGCAGAAAACTATGATTTTTACTTTTTTTTTTCATTTTTATTACATGAAAATCAAATTTGCGGTAATTTTCACTATCAACAGAGATTACCGGTTTTGGAACTTTATCCCAATTATCTTCTCCTGAAAACATGATTTGGAAAATGGGGTCAGGTGAGATTAGTCATAAGGGTGTGTTCAGTCACACCCGACTCCTGTCATTTCACTTAAATAATTTAATAAATAATTGTAGTTGTATAAAAATTTCCAAAACTGATTGTTGTGTATTCCTATAAATAGTGCGTACTCATTTCTTATTTTTAAATATCACCTGAAGAGAATTTTTACTCCTGAAAGGCAATCGACATGACACCTGGAATTGTGCGAACTTAAAAGAAATGGTGGTATAGGAAAGAAGATGAGCGAGAAGAGAAAGGAATATGAAGCCGAGGATGAAAGGGGGCGAAAGAGATCGTGGTTACAAGAGAGGGTGTGTACTTGATAGGGGTGTGAATAAGTATGTCTCAAGGATATCAACTCATGTGTACCTCGTGAAGAATTAATCTCTTGTACATGTGCAGACATGAAGCCTTTCTACATTACGAAGGGCACAATATGGTAACGACCTTTGAATCTCATTGAGTGTATATTTGTATAACAACGAATATAATTCACGTTCTCTTTGAAAATAAACAATGCTTTAAATTACTGAAATTTTAAAATATGTAAAGATAACTCACAAAAGACAAACCTTTATTGAAAGTTATGAAATTATTCAAATCTTCGAGCTAACGTAAAAAATGTAAAATTTAACCAGGCAATTTTTATAAAAAAAAATTGTACAGAATGCTAGAGGGTGATTGGGTAAATTGGGATAGAAGAAGTGGGGCGAAGGGAGGAGGGGATGATGGAAAGTGGTGTAGAAGGGAAAATTGAAAAATGTAACTAGTTATAAGAGGAGAGGGGAAGAGAAGAAATTGTAAAAATCATGGTGGGTGAGAGGGACAGAGGGGAGGACGAGATATGGATAAATAGAAATGTGCGTGAAATGGTTAGAGGGTACAAGAAGAAGAGGGGTGTAGGTGAGGAGAGGGTGAGATATAGTGGTTGAAAGTGGAAGTAAGGAAGTGGGAAGGACTAGAAGAGAGGTTTGAGGTGATGCGACAAAGTAGCAAAGTACTGGAGAAAGGGCAGAGGGGCAGAGGGAAGGGTTGAGAGAAGGAGTGATAGTTGATAAATATTTAGAGCCCCCCTTTTCGGGTAGAAAATCAACTAGATTTAAAATTCTCTAATTTATGATAAAATTTGGCGAAAGGATTACATGATACCGGATAACAAAGGCGTTAATCACAGCAGAACAATTGCACCTAAACTACACTAGGAGAGCATTAATTGACTTGTTACGTATGAACTATACAACAATCTTGCAAACGGAGGCAGCTTCCTATTACACTAGACGATTGTTCCTGTAATGCAAACAGACGCGTTCAACTGAAGCGGTCATTTGTGGACACGAGATTGATTAACTGACCTCGTCAGTGCCTCAAGCGAAAACACATTCCGGAATATCTAACATAATGTGTCATAATTAGATAGATAATCAGCTTCATATAGTAAACTTTAATATGAAACTAATAGATGATTAAGAAATTTTACTTTAATCATTCCGTTTACTATTCCCTTTGATTGGAACTTTTTCATCTTAAAAATATTCAACTATTAAGACTACTGTAATCATTTAACAAAATCTAAATTCTAAACTCAATAAATTTGGATTGTTAATTTTAGAAATTCATTTTCAGCTAAGATTATCCCCACTTGATGGAAATTCCACAGAGGCTTTGGGCCCGGATTCCAAAGGAGAAATGTGTTTCAAAACCGAAACCATTATGCTTCGTCGAAAGGTCGAATGAACACATCAAGTACAGTAAAAATTGACTCCGACCCGCCGGGAATCGAACCTTTGGCCGCCCGGCTCGAAGCCCGATACGCTACCACTGCGCCACGGAGTCTGGGTACTAGAACGGCTCTGGCCAACCGTATTTCTAATCCCAGCGTGAAAAATATTAGAAATATGTATCTTTCGGAGGATAAGTTTTACAACTTAAACTTTGTAACTTGTGCAAACGATTCCACAAAGAGGTGTAAATTCTTGGGATTGTTCGATGACATTGGTCGACATAAGAACTGGCGTCTATACTCATGTCGCTGATATTGATTTAGGATAGAGCCAACAAGTGTCGAAAATGTGGACTAACCCTTGCGAAACACGTGTTACAAGATCAATATTTTTTATTCCTTTGACGGGAATTTCGTTCCAACTCCATGTCTACTATTCACAAGTCTGCGCTTCAATAAGAAAACTTTTTACGACTTCTTCACGAGGCAGAAGCCTTTAAGCCTTCAGAAGAGAGAGTCGACCTTTTATTTCCATTCGATTTACCTTTTTTGCAGTTTGCAAATCAATTATGTATCACAGGAGTTGAACAATGCGCCTATTTTAAATTTTCATTTTCGAGCGGTTTATTTCTGGACTTTGAAAACTGTTTTATGAGTACGATTTCTGGGAACATCTGTGCCCATTCTCTACGATAAGGCTTTAGACTATCTCAGTCTTTAATTTATTTCCTACTGAATTTGAAAATTCAATTTGTCGGATCAGTGTTTGAGGAATTTTATGTTACTGTTTGTTTTGCACACCTTTTCACCAGTAACGTATTCTTTTATGAAAAAATTATATTCTTATTTTATTAAATAAAATTCCGAGAGTTGAGAATATATAATTCAATTGGTCTAACTAAAATTTGACTAATACATACAAAGTTTCAGGTATATTTTTCTATCGTATAAGAATCAAAGAAATCAGATTGTGATTTAATGAAAAAATATTACGTAGAAATGATCTTTGTTAGAGGGGGGATGGGGGGGTAAGAAGTTGGGGTAAGAATACCGGATGGAAAAGACACTTGGTGGTTCTCACACAAATTACTCAAGGAAATGCGCCACTTCGTAAAGTATCGCTTAGGGTTCGATTCTCAATCCCTCGAACACAGGTCGAGATGCTCTTTTTGCAGGGGGATAAATTTTCTAACCCAGGGGATTAAATCTTCCCAGGAAGACTCTTAAGATTCATCCCTCCTACCGCAAACTCAAGTGCCAATAAAGTTTCTCTCAATTCGTTTTCATGAACGTCTTGTATTTTCCAATAGGACTCCATTAATCATCATACATCAATTAATTATTTTTTAATTTAGTTGACACTCGCAATTAAAGACAGAACTTAAAGACTTCAAAATCCTAATTTTTAATATCTGATATAAAACTTTCGATATAAAAAAGCGGGTTAATTACTTTATATAGAACGCTGAGAAATATGTCCAAGGTGGCGTGTTAATGAGGTCAAATGGGTATTGACCTCCCACCTAAACCTAATAGTTAGACGGTTTCGAAAGATTGCTTGTAACCTCGTTATTGGCGATAGGGATCAAAAGTATCGGTAAAGTGACTTAGACATAGCCTAAAGTCCGAACATAGTCCCCGCTTTCACGGAAGCAGGTAGTGAACTTGATTACATTAATCGGAGAACGAATAAAAGGATAAGGGAGAAAAAGTAAAAACTCTTTCAATCAGGCAAAAGGTCAGCTTTTTATGAAAAGAGGGAAAAAGTTTAACTTTAAATTAAAAATCGATAACATTTTTAACCGGTTGAGTTAATTCCTGATTATAGATTCACTCTTGACATTTCCCAACATCTAAAACCTTAATCAGAGAGCATTCAAGACTGAGAGTCTTTTGAAAAAGAAAGCAAATAGTTATAATTGCATGGAAGTGAAAACAGTAATGCTCTTTACAGAGGGCCAGATATAAAGAATCCCTCCATGTAATTCAGAGTAATGAACTAGATATGCAAAACTACTTAGAATGTCCCGTTTGGTTCAACCCTCGGAAACAACTCGAGTCATCTACCAAGGGGAGGAGTTGGTAACACATAGCCGGAACTAAGTAGAATAAAAGAAATCTCACTATTTGCATATGACATTTTTTATCTCGTTTATGAGGCTTTATTCAAATTATTATTCTTTACCATCTATTTTTAATACAACTTCCACAAATGAAATTCTGACTCTTTTGTTTATTAATTCTTTCCGTTACTTTCAGATAAAGATATTTTCTAAACTATTAAAACTCATACAATCGAATGTGTGTTTTCACAGGGCGTGTCACAGGGCGTGTCACAGAGCGTGTTACAGGGCGTGGTTATAAGCAGCAAATCTTTGAGGGTGTTACTATTGGATATTGCATAGGGAGTGGCTATTAGAGGCGTATCTTTGTGGGATTTTATATAGGGTATGACTATTGAGTATTGCTGTAAGTTGTTGCTAATGGGCTGTTAATATTGTACTATATTACTATAAAATCTTGTAATCATACATGGCTTTAGAGAGTGTTGCTATATGGTGTTTTTACAGGGCGTGTCACAGGGCGTGTCACAGGGCGTGTCACAGGGCGTGGTTATAAGCAGCAAATCTTTGAGGGTGTTTCTATTGTATATTGCATAGGGAGTGGCTATTAGAGGCGTCTCTTTGTGGGAGTTTATATAGAGTATGGCTATTGGGTGTTGCTGTAAGTTGCTGCTAATGGGCTATAATATTGTACTATATTGCTATAATATCTTTCAATAAGACATCGCTTTAGAGAGTGTTACTATAGGGTGTTATTATTGGATGTTGTTACAGGGCGTGTCACAGGACGTGGTTATAAGGAGCAAATCTTTGTAGGTGTTGCTATATGGCTTTGTTATATTAAGTTGGTGTAAGAAAAATGGAAATATCTGCAAAGTTTGAAGAATAAGTGAATGAGATTTCTTTTTTACTTATAATAAAAATTCTTCTTTTTGCAAGTCTGCAAGAAGGATTAACAAGAGAAAGAGAAGTTTAAAGTCTGGTGGAAGAAAAAAGAAGTTTGAACTATCATCCGCTTCGATGGAGTTTGTGCGACGGCACTCAAAGGTTGCTGCGTGCCTACGCTTTATATTAGGAGATCGTGATAAAGTTTCCTTCAGCCCACGATCTCGTTCACGGAAGCCTTTTACTTACTCCATTTGAAAACTAAGGAAGACAGCGTAACGTTATTTCAGCGTCATAGGACACAGTCGAGTCGCCATAGAAACCGAACCCATTAATGAAATCCTAGAAATCCTAGACGCTATTCGAGCATGTAGTATACACTGTACATAGACACGTGAGCACGGAAAAAATGAGTACTACATTCGTAGTATTACCGAGAAAAACATATTTGTATGTCTCCTTCTTAACAAAGGCATCTCGCCACGTGACAAATGCAGAAGCTCACATTTGAAGAAAATTTTCCCAGTTTGATTGCAACCAACAATTCAAAAATAAAATATCTCTTTAATTAGTTTATTTATTGTTTTATCTATTTCTGAATTTGCGTAATACACTTTTTTAATTTTCTCTTGCAGACATTTTAACGCTGAAGCGAGATGTAATTTAGAAACAATTGAGAGAGAAGTTACTTGCTCGAGGTAAATCAGCTCGGAAATGAGGAAACTTGCCATTTTTCGGGTTCTCCATCTGCAGTCATGAATTATGAACAATGAGAAATAAAGAAGAGGAAAGAAGTTGTTCTTGCTGAAGGATGTTGAGCGAGTTCGAAGAGTGGAAGTGTCGTACATCGAGAGATATGTACAATATACTTAAGAAAAATAAACTGGTAGAGGTGAGGGTATTCGACTGCATGACCTAGCGAGAGAGCATCGAAATAAATTTCTAGGCGGGCGTGTGAGATGACCTCGTTCCTGTAATCCCGTTGTTTAATCCTGGCAATACCTTCTCCTTAGCCAGGACCTCGAGACAAGAAAACTGCGGCATTTCATAGCCGCCCACCTTAGCGCGACCTAAGATATGTAATACCAGGGTGCCACTCTCGCTATTATATTGCAAGGGATTTCATTTATCACGCCACCACCGGAAAACAGGTAGAAAGTACGCGTAAAATGAATCGAATCAAGAAACTCGGCAATGTACACCAACAAAAATACCCATTTTTTTCTCTGCAGACAATCGTTCCGAAATCCAGAGAGGGAAAAATAAGAAGATAGTGAAACTTTTACTTTTTTTTTATCGTTTCCTGATGAGAATCTAAATATTGCCTCTTCATGACTCTAATCTCAAAATGTATTTAACGCCATTCAATTGCAGTTGTTGTCGACTTTGAATTGAATTTGGAGAAACGCCAGATTTTATCTGTCAGCAAGTTGCCCTGGGCACTTGTATAAACGTTATAACCCTCGACTGCCAGATGCACCAAATATCTGACTATAAACTGATTGAAATACAATTTTCGACCTTTCACATGGACACTCGATTCACATTTATTTTTTTAATATTTGCTTGATTAGAATCCAACTTAAATAACTGGACCTTTCATTGCAAGTTTGCATTATGACATTTTATAAAGTTTGAACACTACAACTGCAGATCAATATAGCAGCTTTTTATCGTTCAACTATCTCGACTGGAGTTTAAACTCCCGATTCGAGGGCGACGTATCTAACAATAACAGGGTAGGTCGAACGGGTCAAATTTTCTCTCTGGCTAAAATCTGGGCAGTCTCGACGGCGTGGCGACGCTTAGAGAATAGAGGCTGGTTTTCTAGTGAGCCGATACATCGATCACGTGCAAGCCTAATAGCAGCACGTGTTGGTGATTACGCTTGAGGGACTGTGGCCAGATCGAGTCTAGGTAATTGCCTGAGCACCCCCGACCCGGACGTACACCCCCAATTCCAATGTTCACCCCCAACTCCAATGTGCACCCCCGAACCCTTTTCCCTCCCCTGAATGTTGCCCATCGTCGATGGTAGAGCCATGCAACCTATACGATTGATTAGTTAACATGCTCGGCTCACCTCCTGTCTGGCCTTGATTATCTGCAGCTTACCAGCCCCGCCTACTTCTCATCTGCCTCATTTCTACTCCCGACGTATCGTTCCAATTGTGGTATTACCCTACGCGAAAATTACACATTTTACGCATAATAGAAGCTCGCATTGTTGCGCTCATCTTCGTTGTGCAACAACCGACTCGTACAACTTGAAACCCTTTTTTCCAGTTCACCTCGTTCTACCGCTTCCTTTGTTGTATTTATTTATTTCCTTTTTATCCTAGCTCATTAGTTTCATTCGGCTTTATTCCTTGCTTTTTAGGAAAATAGTGGTGCACCCTGCAGTAGGTATTCATATTATTACATTATTTTGTATTCATGCTTATTACAAATACAAAATAATACATTCTCTAATGAGAATGTAATAAAATATTAAGGAGACCCTGTGGAAAAATAAAGCTTGATTGGAATCCTATTTATAATTGTAAGATTTCAAAAATGGGGCTGAAATAATATTGGATATTAGGCAACTCTGCATTAAAATACTACACAGCTGGGAGTAAAGAGATAGAAATCCTATCCTTTTCTATCTCCTTCTTTCTCTGAGATAGAAAGGATACTATAAGATAGATAAACAATCGATCTCCCTTTCTATCTCTCGCCTATCCCCTCTATCTCTTTCTATCTCCATCTCAATCCACATCAACGCCTACCTCTTTCAATCCAAACTTCTCTACCTCTTTCAATCTTTTGTCCATCCCCGTCTATCTCTTTCAATCTACACTTCTCTATCCCTTTCTATGTGTGCATATATCTGTCTATCCTTTTCTATCTCCATTTAAATCCAAATCCACGCCTATCTCATCCTATCGCCACATCTATATTCATTCCTAATTTTTGTCTATTCTAGTCTATACCTTTCTGTCTCCTTGTCAATCTCAATTCGTTCTTATTTATTTCAATCCCCACTTTTTTATTCCTATCAATCTCTCTCCTATTATCGCCTATACTTTTCTATCTTCTTGTCAATCAAAATTCGCTCCAATCTCTTTTAATCTGCAGTTCTATATCTCTTTCTATATCCATCTCAATCCACATCAAAGCCTATCTATTTCAATCCCCAATCCTATATCTCTTTATCTTTTGTCCATCCCCTTCTATCTTTTTCTATCTCCTTATCAATGACCGTTCTCCCCTATATCTTTCAATCCCCTCTTCTGTATCTCTTTCTATCTCTTTATATACCTTTCTACCCCTTTCTACCTTCTTTTCAATCTTAATTCGCTTTTATCCTCTTTAATCTTCAGTTATCTATCCCTTTCTATCTCCATTTCAATCCATATTCACGCTTAACTCTTTGAATCTCCTCTTTTCTATCCCTTTCTATATCTTGCATATCCCTTTTAATCCCCAGTTCTCTTTTTCTTTCTATCTTTTGTCTATCCTCGTCTATCACTTTCTACCTCTTTGTCAAACACCTATCTCTTTCAATCCCCACTTCTCTACCTCTTTTTATCACTGTATATATCTGTCTATCCTTTTCTATCCATTTCAATCCAAATCCACGCCTATCTCTTTCAATCGCCACATCTATATTCCTTCCTATTTTTCGCCTATTCTAGTCTATCCTTTTCTGTCTCCTTATTAATCTCAATTCGCTCTTATCTTTTTTAATCCCCACTTATTTATTCCTGTCTATCTCTCCCCTATTATCGCCAATACCTTTCTATCTTCTTTTAATCACACTTTTCTATCCCTTTCAATTTCTCCCCTATCGTCATTTATTTCCTTTTAGTTCCTTGTCAATCGAAATTTAGTGCTACGTGTTTCAATTTTTGGACACAAACTTGATGCGTTATACACATTAGATGTATGAGTAGAATATTATGTATATACAAAGTAATGTATAGTTATAAAATTATTACGCATGTCTAAAATATGAAGATTATTAAGTTAATAAGTGAAAGGTGGCCTTGGGGATAAAAAGAGATACAAATTTCTAGCAAGGGAAATAGAATTAGGGATAGAAAGGAATAAAGTTTTTTGCAAATAAATAGACTAAGAGATAGAAAGAAATAGACATTACCAGAATAGAGATAGACTGAGGGATAGGAAGAGATAGATATTATCAGACACAGGGATAGATTGAGAGATAGGAAGAGATAGATATCACCTATTTCTATCTCTTTATTTGCAGCAGTTCTATCTTATTATTTTGTCGGATGACTGGAGATGGGCTTGTTTTAGGGGAGGAATAGGGAGAAGGGGAGATTGGAGTAGTACAGGTCAACATCTGGTCAGCCAGAGACTAGAATATGAGGAAACTTTCTTAAACAGAGTCAATCTTGTAAATTTGAGATGTTACTGGACAAATTACTAACTATGAAGATTCAAAACCCGTAACCCTGCTGACTGCCCAGTTTCTATAAACACGAGTCGTGTAAACCGCCTAATCACTTGTCGAGTTGTTTCGATGCATTCTTTCCTTGTACCAAACTTTTCTCGTACGCCAGAATTATAAACGAGTTTCGGAATTTTTCAGAAATTAATTTTTTCTATGTGCCTAGGAAATTCTTTAAGGTCTGAAAAATTTTTCTACAAGTATAAATCTCCTGCCCTGAGGTTAGTATCATTGTAACAAGAAACACTTTTATGTGTAGTGGGCGAGACGGCCGGGCCGGCTGTCAGGCCGAGTGATGGATGCCGGCGAGGCTTAAATTTTCTGCCATTCCGGGCGTTCCTTTACCTCTCATATATTTGTAAATCTACCCTCATCGTACGTAGTAGTACATTCACACCCTATGAGACGGCCTAACCTTGCGAGGGTTGCAAGGTCTCTATAGTACAACACGATATGCGGCAGAAGGGTCACACATGGGAGAGAGTCTGCAATCCCTCTTTTTCAGAGGGAAAAAAAATAAAATTATGTTTTACCATTCAACACGCGAGGGAAAACCAACTATAACTTCGAATGTGCGTGTGAATTCATGGGTATTCGTATTTTGTAAAGGTAATCCCCAGCACCACTCCTCTCATCGGGGGAATGAATCCTCGCATGAATTCGATACCCTTAATACACGTTATACATTCTTGGATCGAAAAAGGAAATAGTCTCACGATTCGCGAGATGTCGGGGGGATAAACATCAAATTTAAGTTTATTAGGCGGTACCGCAGACTGTCCGTTTGCTTAGAAACTTTACCTCTCTGCTTATTTCTTTTTATCTCTTCTCGAAACATTTCTATAAATTCGAAAAGTTGATGTATTTTAAAATACAATAATTTCTTCAAACTTTACGGATTTAGGCGAAATTCCAAAGAGCTTTGAAATACTCTCGATAGTTTTTAACAAATTCATTCATATTCATTATATACTTTATAAGACGGGTGGAAAACATGTGCTTGCAAATGATGTTTTCAAACCGAGATCATCCTTACAACAGCAAGTAGGTCAAGACATTTCCTTACTATCTGGATATTATAAGAGAATTTCTTACAAGATAAATCTATCCTCATGAATAATGCATATTCTCCTAATATATATGTGTACACTATAATGTGTACACTATACACAATACTCTGCCCGTAGTAAAGAGATAGAAAGGGATAGAAATTTGGAGGTAGAACATTTTTATCTCTTACAAGTATTCATTTTGCATCCCCAAAGTGCTATCCCTCTCTATCGACCATTGTATCCCCGTATCCGGTGATATCTATCTCTTCCTATCTTTCAGTCTATCCTTGTGTCTGTTAATATCCTATATCATCATATCCCTCAGTCTATTTCTTTCTGGTAATATCTATCTCTTCCTATCCCTCAGTCTATCTATATTTCTGTTAATGTCTATCTCTTCCTATCTCTTAGTCTATTTATTCGCAAAAAACTTTATTCCTTTCTATTCCTAATTCAAGGATAATTATTTAGGAATTATACAGTTAAAACCAATATCACTTATCCACGCTTATCTCTTTGAATCCCCTATTTTCTATCCCTTTTTATCTCTTGTCTATTTCCGCCTATCTCTTTCTATCTCCATCTCAATACACATCAACGCCTATCTCTTTATATTTCCATCTCAATACAAATCAACGCCTATTTCTTTATATTTTCATCTCAATACAAATCAACGCCTATTTCTTTCGATTTCCACTTCTCTATCATTTTCTATATTTGTCTATCCTATCTATTTCAATTTGAGCTAATTCTAAAAATAGGATGGGACAGAAATCAGGGGATTGAAACACATAGCAATAAATTTCGATTGAGAAGGAAATAGAAAGAGATAGATGAGGATAGGGGAGAGATTGAAAGGGACAGAAAAGTGGGATTAAAAGAGATTGAAATGAAGATAGAAAAGGATAGACAGATATATACAGAGATAGAATAAGATAGAGGTAGGGATTGAAAGAGATTTGCGAAAACAGTAATTAACAAAGAGATAGAAGTAGATAGATGGGGATGGACAAAAGATAGAGATAGAGAAGTGGGAATTGAAAGAGATAGGCGTTGGTATGGATTGAGATTGAGGGGAAAAGAGATAGGCGGAGATAAACTATAGATAAAAAGTGATAGAAAAGAGGAGATTCAAAGAGATAAGCGTGAACGTGCATTGAAATGGAGATTGAAAGGGTTAGAAAACTGACGAATAAAAGTGATAAAAGTGAATTAAGATTGACAGGAAGATTGAAAGGGATAGACAGGTATATAGATGGGGTTGGTCAAAAGATAGAAAGAGATAGAGAAGTGGAGATTGATAGAGATAGGTGTTGATGTGGATTGAGATGGAAATAGAAAGAGATAAGCTGGAATAGACAAGATATAGAAAGATATATGCGGGGATAGACCAGATATAGAAAGGGATAGAAAAGAGAAGATTCAAAGAGATAAGAGTGGATGTGGATTGACACTGAGATAGAAAGAGATAGGGGGGACAGACGAGAGACAGAAAACGATAAATAATCCTTATCCGTTTATATCTTAGAGATAGAAGGAGATAAAAAGGGATAGGATTTCTATCTTTCTACTTCCAGCAGGGTATAGTTTCGAAAAATTATTGTGGCCATCTCAAATTTATGAAACAATCCTGATTATTAAATTTGTTGCAGATAATGCTACACTTTTCACTTATTGGTAGTACATTTCTCAATTTGAGATAAAGACGCTGAGAATCTCGGGATTTTCGATGTTACTTCAGAACTTATGCTCGTTCTGCATGCGTGTTCCTGAGAGGGTGCATATGTCGCAGCAGAAGGGAATAGAGGAACGCAGATGATGCACCCTAGAGTGGGCCTCTTGAGACACCAGACACCCCTCTGTCTGTCTGGTCATACAGCAACCCTTTTTAACTGCTGAGTATTATGTCACTCCTGTGCTTTAATAGACACCTGCACTTTCTCTTTTCATATCCACGAAATTGGGTTGAGGTTTCAGACGACCAGTCTGACGAAAATTTTTATTTTATTTTATTTTTTTTTTTGCATTTTTTGGGTTAAGAATATCAAAAAAGTTCCCAAATCATTTTATTTTTCTTTTTTATTTACTAGTAGAAATTTACCCGGCTTTGACCGGGTTTTTAGGGAATTTCAAGGGATTTTATAGAGATTCTAAGTGATCTTTCATTTTAGGGAATTTCAAGATATATAAACGTCAAAAATATGTATGTATATAAACGTCAAAAAATTTTTAAGAGAAAGAGTTATCAAAATAATGTTCCGAAGATTTTTAGAAATTTCTATAGATTTCACAAGATTTCAAGACACCTTAAAGGCTTTTATCAGATTTTAAGTGACTTTAAGGAATTTCAAGGTATTTCAAGAGATATTAGTGATAAGTTATTGTAAGGAATTTCAATGGATTTCAAAGGAATCCAAGACAGTTTAAAAATTTTCAAATATTTCAAAACATTTAAAGTAAGGAATTTATTCTAATATGGAATAAATCAAATGAAATCACTTAAAATCCCTTATTGAAATTCTTTAAAAACTTTAAATCTTCTATATATGTCTTAAAATTGTTTTAAATATATACAAATTCCTTAAAGTTTTATTAATATCCATTTAAATTCCTAAAATCAATCAAAATCTCTTAGCATCCCTTGAAATTCCTTAAAATTATTTAAAATCTTTTGCAAATTCCTCTAAATTCTCTAAAATTGCTCCTCGTAAATAAATAAAAATTTTGGGTTTTGGGAACAGTGGAAACTTTTTTTTTTATTATTCCAATAAGTGTAAAAAAAATCGTTAGACTAGACGTCTGAAATTTCAACCCAATATACACGAAAAAATAGTTTCTTTGGAGACAGTAAAAAGAGAAATGCCAACTTTTCCATTTCACAAAATGTCGATTTAAAAGAAAAATTAATCAATCTAAAGCAATCTCATTAATCAATATGTACTTGGAATGTAAATTTTTATTAATTATGAATACACAACATAGATGGTGAATCTAATTTCTCGAGGGATCGTTTAATTTGCAAGCTCTAATTACTTTTGGTGGAAGTTTCTAAACAAGCTTTTCAATTTTGTATCAGTTTCAGTACGAACATTTCCACCCCCTCTTCCAACTCTCTTTTTCCACTCCATTTTGTAAAACTTTTCCTCCAAATTCCTTTTCCTAACCCTTATTCCAGCCCTTTTTCCAACTACATAAATAAATTAAAAAGTATATTTCCGGCTGGCGGGCGGACGAAACCGAGCTTTCGACAAAATTTTCGAATTTTAATTTTTGAAGAATGTACCTATATGTAAAATTTTATTGCGCATCTTTTTTCTCCTAGAAAAAATATTGTAGCATTTTTATTTTTCAAAATAAAGGCAAAAAACTGACTTTTTAAAAAAAATCAATTTTAATCCGTTTTTCACTTTATCTCGTGCTCAATTCGTCAGTTTTTGGACTTTTTAAATGAAATTTTCAGAGAATGTGCTTTCGGATGTCCTTCGATTGATAGAGCTACAGTAATTCAGAAATTAATTTTTTGTAAATTGTTATTAATTTCTTCATGATGCTCGGCGTGAATCGGATTTTTGTAACTTCGAGTGTTTCGTTCATCGAGGGAATTTTGAGCAAACAAAAACTTCTGGCGACAAAAATGCGGAAAAACTTTAATAAAGTTTTTTGGAAAGTTTCAGATGAAAATATTTAATAGTTCAGGAGTAGTTATGATTTTATTTCATGTCAGGGCAGGAGTTTTCGAGCGCACAATGTACTCTACGATTTACCTCCAGCGCTTACATTACCTAAAATCATAACTATTCCTAAACTATTAAATATTTAAATCTGAAACTTTCCAAAAAACTTTATTATAGTTTTCTCTGCATTTTTGACGCGAGAAGTTTTTTCTTCTCAAAATTCCCACGATAAACGAAACGCTCGAAGTTACAGAAATCCGATTCACGCCGAGCATCAGAAAAAAATTAATAACAATTTAAAAAAAAATAATTTTTGAATTCCTATTACTCTATCGATCGAAGGACACCCGAAAGCACATTCTCTGAAAATTTCATTTAAAAAGTCCAAAAAGTGACGAACTGAGCACGAGCTAAAGTTAAAAACGGATTAAAATCGATTTTTTTTAAAAAGTCAGTTTTTTGCCTTTAATTAGAAAACTAAAAAAGCTACAATTTTTTTCTACAAGAAAAAAGATGCGATATAAAATTTTACATATAGATACATCTTTCAAAAATTAAATTTCGGACATTTTGTTGAAAGCTCGGTTTCGTCCGACGGCAGCCGAGGGGAATCGACCTAAAAGGTGGTAACGGAGGGGGTAGACAGCTAATCATTTACTCACGCGTTGGATATCACTGAAGATGTATATATATGTATATGTGTAAATATATCATATACATGCAGGATAATTTGACGTAACGACTCGCAACAGCCAAAAGGGTTTTATTCCCGTGTCGTGTTCCCGACTTAGGTCATCAATTATGTTTTACGAGGGTCATTTTCTGGTCCATTTCTAATAGGACACGAGCTAGAATAGGAATCAGGGGAAAACGTAAGGACAGCAAGGAAGTGCAACATTCAAAAAGACGCTTACGCAATATAAGCTGAACTACCATAATTACACGAGAACTTTGTTCGGGCTCTTTATTAAAATGAAATATTCAACGTGCTTGTTCGCCGACATTCGCAATGTCGATGTAAATTTTTCAACAAGCTCTCTCACAGCGCATTAGACGCTTTAATTAGAGGACCCCTGTAATAAACGCTTCGCCTTTAAGTTCGCCTACTAATTTATTTCTTCTTCTAATTTGCAACAACTGCGTACATTTAGAAGAGGCACTTTGCGCGTTTAAAATGTTCAAATTTAAATGTCCTAGAATAAAAAAGCGACCAACTTGAATCCTACCTTAAAAAAGTGATGTTTACCAATCTATTTAATTAAATGGGATTTGACTATATATTTTGTAGAATTTTATGTAATTTGAGAAAATTTTAAGAGATTTCTAAACATTTCACGAAATTTCATTGGATTTTAAGGTATTTTAAAAGATTTAATGAGATTTCATGGAATTTTGAATAATGTTAAGGCCATGTAAGACATACCCGATCCCTTCCTTACCGACATTTTTTTCTCTGCAGCGCTACGTCTACATTTATTGAGATATCAAATTGAAAATTTCGAAAATTGAAGCTAAAGCATTAAGGTATGTTTATCTGATCCTAAAAATTGACATTTATAAAAAAAAAATTTTTCAACAAAATTTTTTTTATTTTAAAAAAAATGTAAGACCAGATAAACATACCTCAACATATTTTCTTTAATTTTAGAAATTTTCAATTTGATATCTAAATAAATGTAGATGTAGCATTGCAGAGAAAAAAATGTCGGTAAGGTAGGGATCGGGTAAGTCTTACATGGCCTTAAGAAATTTAAAAGGGTTTTATGAAATTTATTGAGATTTTAAAAATATTAAAGGATTTTACGAAATTGCTCGAAATTTTAAATAATCTTCAGAGATTTAACGATATATCATAGGATATTAAGTTATTTTGATATTGATATTAAGTTATTTTAAATTGAAACTTTTTTTCATTATACAAGATAAAAAGAGTCAATATCGGTCCGTTTTAATATTCTCTACCATTTTCCAAAGTTTCAGGGCAAAATATTCATTTTTCTGGCCAAAAAATGGGGTTATTTGAAACTCATATTCTGAAAAGTTTCACATGCCCTTAAGGGATTTCAAGGGATTTTCGAGTTTTCATTGGATTTTCAAGAATTTCAAGGCATTTCATAAGACTTCATGTGATTTTAAATAATTTTATGGGATTTGATAATGTTTTGAGAGATTCTTAGTAATTTTAAGGGACTTTAAGATATTTTATGAGATATTAAGTCACTTTAAGGCCATGTAAGACTTACCCGATCTCTACCTTACTGACATTTTTTTCTCTGTAACCTTACTTGTACATTTATTGAAATATCAATTTGAAAATTTTTTAAATTAAAGGAAGTATGCTAAGGTACATTTATCTGGTCTTAAATCTTTGTAAAAAAAAAAAAATTTGTTAAAAAAATTGTTTTTTATAAATATCAATATTTAGGACCAGATAAACGTACGTTAATACTTTAGCTTCAATTTTAAAAATTTTCAATTTAATATCTCAATAAATGTAGAAGTATCGTTGCAGAGAAAAAAATGTTGATAAGGTAGGGATCGGGTAAGTCTTACATGGCCTTAAGGACATTTATTTTCAGAAATTTTTAAGGATTTGGTGAAATTATATTGAAATTTCGAGAATTTTAAAGAACTTAACGAAATTTCACGGAATTTTGAGTAATTTTAAGAGATATAATGAGACTTCATGAGTCTCATTATTCCACAACTATAGGTTGTGGAATTTTAAGGAATTTTATGGAACATCAAGGAATATCTAGGAATTTAAAGTGATTTTACGATATTTAAATGAATTTCATCAGATTTTGAAGGATGTTGAAGGCATTTTAAGATATTGTATTGGTTTTAAGTAATTTTAAAGACTTTTAAAGGATTCAAGGGATTTTACGAGATTTCATGGAATTTTAAATACTTGTAAGATATTTTACGGGATATTAACTTATTTTGAGGACTTTCAACGCATTTTACGAGATTTCATTAGATTGTTAGGAATTTTAAGGGATTTCATGACATTTCATGAAATTTTTAATAATTTTAAAGGATTTTACGATATTTTATAGAATATTTGGTAATTTTAAGGACTTTTAAGGAATTCAAGGAATTTTACGAGATTTCATGGAATTTTAAATACTTGTAAGATATTTTACGGGATATTAACTTATTTTGAGGACTTTCAACCCATTTTACGAGATTTCATGACATTTCATGAAATTTTTAATAATTTTAAAGGATTTTACGATATTTTATAGAACATTTGGTAATTTTAAGGACTTTTAAGGAATTCAAGGAATTTTACGAAATTTCACGGGTTTTTAAATACTTGTGAGATATTTTACGCAATATTAACTTATTTTGAGGACTTTCAAGGGATTTCACGAAATTTAATTGGATTTTTAGAAATTTTAAGAAATTTCATGACATTTCATGGTTTTTTCAATAATTTTAAAGGCTTTTACAATATTTTATGGGATATTTAGTAATTTTAAAGACTTTTAAGGAATTCAAGAGATTTTACAAAATTGTAGTGGATTTTGAGAAATTTTTAAAGAGATTTAATCAGATTTCATGGGTTTCTAAGGAATATCAAGTGAATTTGCAAAGATTAAAGGAATTTCACGAAATTTTAAAGGATAATGAAGGCATTTTAAGAAATTTTATGAAACTTATAGAGATTCCTGAAATTAGATAAAAAAATACAAAATTTTGTATCTCAACAATTAAAAATTCTCAATTATTTTTTCTACTAGCAAAAAGTGAGCAAAAACGAGAAATTAATAATTGCTAGTTTGTTAAAAAAGATAGGAGGGAAGAATTTTCAAAAATTCTTCTAAGAAAAAAACAAATGTGAAACTTCTCTGAAATACGTCCTTTTTATTTTAGAAAGAAAAAATTGAAACAAAATATAACCTTTTAATTTATTAACCATTTGGCAGTTTCAACTTTTCTAAATTTTGCATAGAATAAGAAGATTATTAATTCTGAAGAGAAATTAAAATGTTTAAATTATTATAAATGAGGTACTTTTTCAAAAATGATTCCACAGACTTTCAATAAAGTAAGTTTATTTTCCTATTTTTAAGTTCAGCCTTAAACTCCTCACAGCCTTCACTTTTTAAGATTTTTTCAATATCCCAGCAAATCTGAAAGTCTCTTGCAATTGGCGTTGTCAAATTCTATTAGAAATTAAAATTCTATTAGAAATTTACTTCTACACAAAATTTTCGTAGACCACTTTTGACTTAATTTTTTGAAACGTTCTCTGCAGCAATTTTTTTATTAAAGGCGACGATAGCCATTAACGAACTTCAATGAAAGATAGATAAAATTAATAACATGATAGCCTTTGCACTTTGCGCTAGTTAGTGAGCGCGGCTTTGATCGTTCGTCCGTTTCGAGCCGGTCGATATTATCGGATATTAAAAATTATGGATATATTGCCGATAATAGTGACACATATTTACGCTTGCTTTTAGTGAGCCCGATCTTTTAAAAAGTAAAGAGCAAAGTTCCTCCGAGACACTACAGGGATTTTTCCAGTAACAGCAAAGAACATAGTAGCAACATCCCAGAAACTTTTGCGAGATATAAAATTTTTCACCGGTTTAATAATTCGTGCAATGTCGCCTTTCCCAGCGAAGAAAGGCAGCAGGTTAGAGAATATCGGTTCGTGAATCTCGCAAGTGTCAGAAAATCTGAAAAAGTGAAGGATAAAAAAAACTGAAATATCGGCAAGTTGTAAAAATATAACTTTTAGAAGCACCAGGTGAGAAATGTATTTCAGAAAAAGACGTAACATCTTCTATAACTCGAATTTTAATAAAAATCGGTGGAGAAGAAATTCCGCGAACTTAAACGAATTTCCTGAGAGAAATAGAAAAGTTTTTGTTTTGAGAGAGGAATTAGATTCGGAAAATTTTGAGAGGAAAAATAAAGGAAAGAGTCTTAAGGAGGAATGTCCTTTTTATTTGATGGGCCCTTGGCTGCAAACTTCGGAGAAAGTTGGTGAGAGTATTAAGGTTTATGGTAGTTCCGGGAGATCATCAGCTACAATTGCTTCTGGTTCAGATGCTGGCTGGGGTTATGGACCATTAGATACGTATACACTCTCGAACGAATATGACTCTGAACGGAAGTCAGGTTCTGTTTTCTCCTTGTTTTCAAAAGATAGTCGAAAATTTTCGGATTCGAATTTTGAAGTTAGAGGTGGTTTGGATTCCATCAAAAAAGAGGATGAGAAGAAGAAGATTAAGTGCAGATCATGGCTAGGATTCTCTGAAAATAATAGAACCACGAGAATGGATTCATCTTCAAGTTTGGAAGTCAAAACGAGTTGTACTTGTTGTACGAGTTGTACTTTTTCAAGAAACAATTATAATGATGTCAGTTCGAGATTAAGTACTACATCTTCCAAAACGTTATTAAGTGAAGAGAAAAATAAAAGGATAAAGAAATTTGTAAATACTTCAGAAGAAAATCAATTATGGTAGTTTTATATTTACTTGTCCATATATTGATGAAAGAAATTTAATTCGTGGAAAGGCTTTATTTTTATTGTTTTTATGACATTGGCTCTATTAAATTGAGTTCTTTTTCTTGATAGTTGCAGATCAAGAGCAAGATTATTGATCAAATCAAAACCTCACTCCCGAGTGTGTTACGATATCTGCGATTGGAAGCACGTGCCTTGCAAAAGAATACTTTCAAAGCAAACAGATTCCTCGAATTCTGAAAACAAACAGTTATATTCCTACGAACACAAGATGAGCAACACAATAAAACTAGAAAAAGCAAACAAAGATCGACTTCCGAAAACCATTTTGCGGTCTAAGTATTCTCGTTCAAGGAGAAGAAAAACAAAAAAGTACTCCACTGAAGGAATGCATAATACGATGATGAAAGAAAATTTGCAATCAGATTCTAGATTAAAGGATTCAGATGTTTCTAATTCAATCTTATATTACAGAGACGTTAAAACTGTGAAAAATAATTATGAAAATGAAAAACTTGATGATTGCAAAGAAATTCATCAACAATTGAATGCTAATAAAAATGAAAAAGAAATAACATATAAATGTACAAAAGGTAAAGAAAAATCTTTGATTTTTTTAACTTGATACTTTCATTTAATTTGTTGATATTTTATTTAGAAATAAAGAGGAATCTGAACTTAAGAGATCGATCAGAAGTGTTCTGTTCGAACCTATATCCCGAATCTTCTCAAGAAGACTACTCGAACAATCTTAAGAGCTCGTTGAGTTCTGTTTATCGCATCGGAGGTGGAAGTGATGAACTCAACAATTCTCCAAGGACGCGAAAAAAATTGGCCAAGAAAAATCCAAGAATAAAGGAATACACGAATTTATCTGAATCATCCTCTCCTTCAGAAAAACGTAGCTTTCTCTCCTGGATTCGAAATAAAAGAAAAGCTCGTAATTCAGACATAAATAAAAATGAAGCTTTAAAAGACTTTTCGAAAAATGTAGCACAAGATCGAAATTTCTTAGAAAAATTAGATGTTAAAAACTCGATAACATCATTTCCTGACGATAGTGTGTATAGAGAAGTGGAGGAATTTCTTGAGGAGATAATCACAAATTGTTGCGAAGTGTTAAATGAGAAAACAGTGGAATTTGTTGACGCAGAAGCTCAAACGTCTTTTGAATGTTTTTTCGAGAGTGATAATACTGAAATAAATTCGACAAATTCGTTGTGGTCCTGCGATGCTGACAAGTCAGACTTGGAGTCTTTAATATCATCATATATAGGAAGTGGACTTCCAGATTCTTTAGAAAGCACCAGTGATTCGTCGATGAGTTATGAAGATGGATATCGCACTTATTATTCTAGTACAAGGGAAATGGATTAAGAAACATCTTTTGATATGAATTTCTCTCAATGTTCAGAATGTAATTAAACGTAATAAAACATTGGTGGATTCCCTGCTGTAAGTAAAGAGATGGAAAGAGATAGAAATTTGTAGACAGAAAGAGATAGAACTTTTCTATCTCTTCCAAGTATCCATTTTGCATCTCTAAAACGTTATCCCTTTCTATCCATTTCTATCCACCATTGTATAATCCCCGTGTCCAGTGATATCTACCTCTTCCTACCTCTCAGCCTATCCCTGTGTCTGATAATACCTATCTCTTCCTATCCCACACTCTATCTCTATTTCTGGCAACGTCTATCTGTTCCTATCTCTTAGTCTATTTATTCACAGAAAAATTGTATACCTTTCTATCCCCAAGACTATCTTGGGGATATTAACTAATTAATCTTCATGTTTCAAACATGCATAATAATTTTATAATAACAATACATATTATTATTCTAATCATACCTCTAATGCACATAAAGATGAAAAATCCGGATTTATGGGGTCACGAACCAAAACCAATATCACTCATCCTCGTTTCATTCTTTGAATCTCTTCTTTTCTATCCCTTTTTATATCTTGTCTATCTTCGTCTATTCCTTTCTATCTCCATCTCAATACACA
>CAJFCO010000403.1:830958-857321 GCA_904066015.1 Synergus gifuensis
AATAGGAAGGAATATAGATATGGGGATTGAAAGAGATAGGCGTGGATGTGGTTTGAAATGGAGATCAAAAAGGATTGACATATATATACAGAGATAGAAAGAGATAGAGAAGTGGGGATTGAAAGAGATAGGCGTTGATTTGGATTGAGATGGAGATAGAAAGAGATAGGCGGAGATAGACAAGAAATTAAACGTGATAGAAAAGAAGAGATTCAAAAAAATAAGCGTGAATGTGGATTGAAATGGAGATAGAAAGGAATAGAGAACTGAAGATTAAAATAGATTTGAGCGAATTTTGATTGTCAAGAAGATAGAAAAGTATAGGCGATAATAGGAAGGAGATAGACAGAAATAAAGAAGTGGGGATTGAAAGGGGTAGGAGAGAAAGATGATTTGCAAAGAGATATAAAGAGATAGACGGCGATGGACAAAAGATAGAAAGAGATAGAGAAGTGGTGATTGAAAGAGAGAGACGTTGATGTGGATTGAGATGGAGATAGAAAGTGATAGGCGGAGATAGACAAGAGATTAAAAGCGATAGAAAAGAGGAGATTCAAAGAGATAAACTTGAATGTGAATTGACATGGAGAAGAGATAGGAAACAGTAGATTAAAAGGAATAAAAGCAAATTAAGATTGACAAGAAGATGGAAAGGGATTGACAGGTATATACAGAGATAGAAAGAGATAGAGAAGTGGGGATTGAAAGTGATAGAAGAGAACGGCAATTGCCAAAGAGATTGAAAGAGATAAAGAGGGATGGACAAAAATAGAAAGAGATATAGAAGTGGAGATTGAAAAACATAGGACAATTTTAATTCAGAGGGAGACAGAAGGAGCTAGACGGGGATGGATAAAAGATAGAAAGAGATGGGCTTTGAAGTGAAATGAAATGGAGATAAAAAGAATAGAGAACTGGAGATGAAAAAAGATAAAAGCAAATTAAGATTGACAAGAAGATAGAAAATGATATACAGGTATATACGGAGATAGAAAGATATCGAAAAGTGGGGATTGAAAGAGATAGGTGATTGACAAAGAGATATAGAGTGATAGACGGGGATGGACAAAAGATAGAAAGAGATAGACTGAGATAGAGAAGAGATAGAAAAGGATAGAAATGAGGAGATTCAATGAGATAAGTGTAAATGTGGATTGAAATGGAGAAAAGATAGAGGAAATAGGCAAGAGATAGAAAGAGGTAAAAAAACGTCATCCCTTTCTATCTTAGAAATTGGAAGAGATAGAAAGGGATAGGCTTTCTATCTCTTTACTTTCAGCAGGGCAGTTTAACAAGTTATAGCCCCATAAATCGTTTTGCAACCAACACTCTACTAATTTCATCGAAATAAATAATTATTATTAATTACTAATGCATATTATATTAATATAATCTTATAAGATTATATTTCAAATTTTTATTACTTAATTGTTCATTAAATATGAATAAGTAGTATTTTCATTTTTTTTCTTGCATATTTTCACATCATAATATATTTGCAGAATTCCATAAAATTATTTATCAAGAACTCGAGGTCGAATTCGTCTCTGGTTTGAGGGAAGAAAACTATTAAAATCAGCAGTGGGGAAAAAACAGAGGTAAACTTGCAGATAATCAAAGCCTTATAAGAATTACAGAATGCAATTAAACTGCCAAAGAAGTCAACAATATTAAAGACAGAATGTCGAAAGCGAAAGTAGAGAATCGCAAGAGATGAATTTTCCCGAGAATTAAGAAAGTTGAAAATGGCTTGACAATTGTAGAGCATATTGATTCAAAATTAAGGGAGAAAGTTTTTTAGAATAAATTCAGCTCGAGAAAAGAAAGTTTCATTTGCGACTGAATGGAAAATTGTTTTCCGTATCTCTCGTTACAGCCCAAAAGGAAGATGGATTTTCCTATAATGTGTAAATCCTCTCCTGCGGAAATCGACAAGCAGACTTCTGTTTGTAACATAAATGTCGATGCAGCAGTTGGATCTAATACAAATATTTACATAAAGTATAAAAATTCTGAGAAACACAAGAAAACCAAACAAGTTTCAAAACTTTGCAGTACTGATTCACTTATATACTGTTCTCAATTTGCAAAAGAGACTGAAAATAATATTAATAAGAAAGAATTCAAAGAAAAATCGACCCCTTTAAAAGGAAAGAAAATTGAGCTTTTTTCCTCGACTATGCAAAAAAACACCTTTTCGTGTAAGGAAAGAGAAAGAGAAAACTACTTATATCCTGATCCTTTCGATCGAATGATTATTGAAACTCTCGAACTATATAAAAGAATTTTCATAGCTCGTGAATCATTCAAAAAATTGACGAAGAGTATAAAAGATGTAAAGATGAGAAAAAATGAGAAATACTATAAAAATCAGACTTCAAGGGTTATTCTAAAGAATAATTCAGAGGAAAGTAGAAATGGTAAATTTTCTCTGCTTGTAAAAGACGAAGTCGAGACGGGAATGAGAAATAATGGTGAAAAATTTTGTCGTTGTGGAAGAGGTTGCGGCACTGTCCTCAACAGGTGCTGCTGCAAAAAATAATAGAGAGCGAATATAACGCTTCAATTGAAAATCTAAATCGAGTCGAAAGTCAGAGAGCTTTAATAAAAGAATTGATTAAAGAATTGACTTTCTTTTTAATGCATTTTGATCTACTAATCTAATTTCTTTTCTATCTTGCAAATTCATTAAAATGTTAATTGATGTCAAATAAGGAATAAAAATATGTAGTTTCGTTTCAATTTTTCTGAAGAGAGATCGAATCCGAAAAGGTAGTGGTCTAACAATCTGGGAATACATACCATTCCAAAGATGTGCTCTACGTCCAATAATACCAAGAACTCTCAGAAATTCCGAGTAAAGCCAGAAAATCAGCAGTTTCGCGAAGATTACGAAGGATCTTGTAGTGGATACCAAATCCAAGACGTACGATTTCGTGGTGGATGTAGTGGTTGCAGAAAATCTTTGCCATTCGAATACCCAAGCTCTGCCGAGAATTCTCAACGATTTTGTGGATGTGGAACAACTACCATGTCCCGGCAGAATTACACAAAGCCAAAAGTGCTCAGTTCGCCAAAGTCGTGTTCCTATCCTCAAAGTGGTCCTCCAAGACGATCGTATCCACCTCTTCCTTACTCTGTTCCACCTTACCAACCACCTTTGAGTCAGAAATCGGATCCTTGTGGTCAGAATTCTGATCCTGCTGAGAAGGGATGCTGTCCCTGTAGTAGTTACGGCGGTCCCGCATGTGTTGATAATCCCGAAGGAAGAAGCTCGGACTATTCTGGAAGTCAGGAGGCATCACCACTTCCTTGCAAGTGAGATTATACTATGCAAACATTACAAATTCGCAACATTTCATTACAAATACACCCTGCTGGAAGTGAAAAGATAAAAATCCCATCCATTTCTATCTCTTTCTATGCCTAAGATAGAAAGGGATAAAGATTGTTTATCCACTTCTACCTTTCGCTTATACCCGCCTATCTCTTTTTATCTTCATATTAATCCACATCCACGCCTATCTTTTTGAATCTCCTCTTTTCTATGCCCTTTTATCTCTTGCTTATCTACATCCACGTCTATCTCTCTCAATCCTCACTTATCTACCTCTTTCAACCTATTGTCTATCCCCGTATATCTCTTTCTACTTCCTTTTCAATCAAAGTTTGCTCTATCTCTTTGAATCTCCTCTCTTCTATTCCTTTTTATCTCTTGCTTATCTACATCCACGCCTATCTCTTTCAATCCCCACTTCTCTACCTCTTTCAACCTATTGTCTGTCCCCGTCTATCTCTTTCTATCTCCTTTTCAATCAAAGTTTGCTCTATCTCTTTGAATCCGCACTTCTCTATCTCTATTTATCTCCTGCCTATTACAGTCCATCTCTTTCTATCTCCTTCCTATTCTTGTCTATCCCTTTCTATTTCCTTATCAAAGTCAATTCACTCCCATCTCTTTCAATCCATACTTCTCTATTCCTTTCTATCTCATGCCTATTCTCATTTATACCTTGCTATCATCTTGTCAATCAAAATTCTCTCCTATCTCTTTTAATCACCACTTTTCTATCCCTTTCAGACTCTTACCGATCCCCATCTATCTCTTTCTATCTCCTTGTAAATCTAAATTCACTCCTATATGCTTCAATCCCTTAATTTGTATCCCAACCTAGTTCTGAACCTATCTCTTTCAATGTCTTCTTCTTAGTCTCAGCTTAACTCTTTCATATTCGAATCCTTCCTTGTCTATTTCATTTCGGCTCAAATATTTCATTAAAGAAAAGTTTGCATTTATCGTTTAAATTCTCTTAAATTTAATTACATCAAAAATTAAATTTCTTCTTTCCAATAAGTTAAAAGCTATCAAAATTCCGCTTAAAATTAACCCAGGATGTCGTAGATACTGTTTGATTTTTTTAATAAGATATTAAAAAATACGTCAAATCACAAAGTTTTATGAAAATATCAATAATTTTTGAAATAATGAATATTTTTTAAAATTTCTTGGGCTTTTTTTAAAATTAAATTTCTATATTTGATAAACAATAAAAATATATAATCTAATGATTCCTCTGCATTGTACGAGGGCTTAAATTTAAGGGGTTAGTACCAAAGTTTTCACCTTTTTCTTAAGATTTTTTTTTTCAAATTAAAATTTATATTAAATTTATATTTATATTAAATATAAATATATATTATAAATATATATATTTATATTTAAAGGAAAGAGTTTAGTGATTCTGATGATTGACGAAAAGATTGAAAAAGTTAGAGTTTGATAAATATAAGAGATAGATTGGGATAGAGCTAGATTGGATGAGTGATATTGGTTTTTACAACATAACTCCTAAATCATTCGTTAGCTCAGTGGATTAAGCGCTGGACTACGAACTCGATGCGCACAGATTCGCGTCCCTATAGATGCAGATTTTTCAGTGTTATATGAGTTAGTGGTAAGATTAGAATAATATTATTGTACAAAATATTGTATTTATAAAATTAATATCCTATCTTAAAAAAGTGGTGTCACGAAATGTCTCGAAAATCTCGCATACATTGTTGTTGCAAACCTGATTGGCTTTTGAATGACTTGCAGTTGCAAGAAGAACAACAAACTAATGGCGCAAAAAAATTTTAGAAAAACCTTCGAAATACTTTAAAATTCGTTAAGAATTCTTAAAACTCCCCAAAACCTCTTGAAATCCTTCAAAAATTCACAAAAATGATTAACATCATAAATGTCTTGAAATCCAAGTTGAAACTCGTAAAAAGTTTTACAAATTCCTAAAAATATCTTAAAATTTCTTAACATTTAAAATCTCTTAAAGTTTATAAAAATCTTATCAAATTCCATAAATTCCTTAAAAATTCTACAAAATCTTTTAAAAATTAGAGAAATCAATAAAATTACCTGACAACTTTAAAATTCTTTAACCCCCATAAAATACTCTAAAACTCATATAACTCTCTTGAAATCTTTTAAAATTTGTATAAACTTGTTAAAATCCTTAAAAACTGTTTAAAATATTCTTTAAATTATACGATAACATTTAAAGTTCCTTGACGTCCTTTAAAATCTAATAAAATTATTAGAAATTTCATGAAATCCTTAAAATTCTATAAAATCTAAAAATCATAAAATCCCTTAAAATTGTTAGAAATTTCATAAAATTTCACAAAATTCTTTAAAATTCCATAAAATATTTTGAAAATTATAAAAATTTCTTGACTTCTTTTAAAATTCCTGAAAATTATATTACAATATTTAAAATACCTTAAAGTTCCTTAAAATACTCTGAAACCCTTTGAAATCTCTTAAAATTCCTCGAAACTTCATAAGATTTAAAATCCCTTAAATTCTCTTAAAACGCTGAGAAATCTTTTCAAATCAATTAAAATTTCATTAAAACCTTCGAAATTGCTTAAAATTTGTCAAGATTTCTTAAAACTCCCAAAAACTCCCAAAATCACAAATCTCTTGAAATCTATGTCAAAATTAACAAAAATCTCTCAAAATTCATTTAAAAAAAACTCTTGGAATTTCTTAACATTTAGAATCTCTTAAAATCCTTAGAAATCTTATCAAATTTCACGAAATCCTTAAAAATACAACAAAATCTTTTAATGATTAGAACAATCTAATAAAATCCCTTAAAATTTTATCACAACCCTCGAAATCCTTTTAAATTCTACAAATTCTTTTACAAATCATACATGTATAGAAATTCTTTTGAAATTCCTAAATAAAATTATCTGAAAAACTTTAAAATCCTTTAAACCTCATAAAATATTTTAAAACTCATAAAAATCTCTTGAAATCTTTTTAAATTCATGAAAACCTTTTAATATTCCCATCAGAAACTTCTTGAAATGCTTTAAATTTTACAATAACATTTAAAGTCTCTTCACGTCCTTTAAAATCCATTAAAATTATTAGGAATCTCGTTACATTCCATGAAATCCTGAACATTCTATAAAATCTTTTAAAAATCCGAAAATCCCTTAAAATTATTAAAAAATCTCTTGACTTCTTTTTAAATTCCAGGAAATTTCATTGTAATATTTAAAATTCCTTAAAGTCCCTTAAAATTCCTTGAAACCTTTTGAAATGTCTTAAAATTCCAGGAAACTTCACAACAGGATTTAAAATCCCTTAAAATTCCTTAGCTTTAAAAATTCTCTTGAAATTTCATGAATTCCGTTAAAATTTCGCGAAATATCTTGAAATACCTTAAAATTCTACGAAATCTTTTTTAAAATCCTGAAAATCTTTAGAACTTCGTAAAAATCACTTGAAAATGATCAAAATTCATTATAATTTATAGAAATCTCTTGAAATACCTCTCCAAAAAATGATGTAACGAAATGTCCCTAAAATCTCGGTTAAATTGTTGTTTCAAACCTACTCTCTGAATTTGAATCAGCAAAATTTTATTGATTTTTTAATGACTTGAAATTGTAAGAAATTAAATAAATAATCTTGCGCGTAGCGTACGTGTTGGTCTGCTAGTACATGTTTAAAATATTAAAATTAATAAGTTAATAAGGAAAAGATAACCGTAGGGATAGAAAGAGATAATAATTTCTGGTAAAGGAGATAGATTTAGGAATAGAAAGAAATTAAAATTTTTTCTGCACAGAGATAGACTGAGGGATAGGAAGAGATAGATATTACCAGACACACAGATAGCCTGAGAGATAGAAAGGGATAGCGTTTTGGGGATGCAAATCGGCTACTTGAAAGAGATAGAAAAGTTATATCTCTTTCTATCCGCAAATTTCTATCTCTTTCTATATCTTTACTTCCAGCAGGGCAGTTTCGGTTCATGAAAGAAAGTCTATGACTTTTTATCTTGACATCAGTTCTCAAATAACTCGAAGAAACAATTTTATAACAAGTTCTCAACTTATTTGTTCTTGTGATAGATGCAAATGCCAGTCCTGTAGAAAGTTGGATACCAACGTTGGTTGCGGTGGTCAGTCTTGTGGAGGAATATATAGTTGTGCTGGTTCAGGAAGTGGAAGATACTGTTTTCCAAGAAACCATAAAAGACGAGAAGGACCTGAGTGCTGCGGTGGCAAAAATCAGAATAGTAGCGGTTGCTGTTGATTATAATGGAACCTCATAATTTAATTTGATCATCGCACTTTCTGGAATATTTTCACAAATTGTGACACATAATAATATAAAACTTGTAAAAAGAAAGAAAAAAGAAAGAAAGAAAGAAAGAAGGAAAGAAAGACATCAAATAAAAAGAGTAAAATCAATCTTTATTTTTTGAGAAAATTACATCTTTAAAACTAAGCAACAATTTCTACGTTTCGTATTCTCTGGACGGAACTGCATAGTCTCTACTAGAGATCCTCAAGAGAACTGTAGACATATTTCATTTAAAGATAAATTTTATAAAAAAAATTTCGTGATTTTCTATAATACTGACAGTGATTTTGAATATATGTATTTTATTATCAATTTTCATTTTCGTGTGTTTACCATTTTGCAATATAATCACTAAGTTGTTTTGTACTATAGACATATTTAAAATTTCCCGCGTCACTCGCGATTATCGATATACGACGCATCTGTGTTTGACCAATCATCGCGCATATTTTAGAACTTCCGATTCTGATTATAGCACCACGTATACAGGGTTGTCCACGTAATATACCTTAGGTAAATTACATGAGGTTTTTAACGTAATTTACGTACGTATATTACGTCCTCAGTTTTTTACAAAACGTAATATACGTTTTCAAGATGGCGCCATAGCATCTGATTGGTTGATATTAGCGCGCAATATTCAAAAATTGAGGTTATGTTTGTTCTTTCAGTTTTTTTCTAATGTCCGCCATCTTTATTTACATTTATTATATTTTTTACATGTTTTTTACGTATATTACATTTTTTACGTATAATACGTCAAAAACCTCGAGTGATGCGTCACAAGCCATCCCTGCACGTATAGCACCAATCAAAATCGGAGTAAAGTTGTCTCAACTTTGTCTGACTTTGTCTTGAGGATCTCTGGTCTACAACCTAAAAATAATCACAAGCCAGACTGATTATATATTTAGTTAAAGGCTGCAAAGATAGAGGTCAGTTGCGTTGATATTGCACCGGAAACTGAAATACAATCTGAATATACCTGGTCTGAACTCGATTGCTAATTTTCTAAACTTTTAAAATATAACCTCAGTATTTGTTTATTGTTTACCATGAGTCGTTGGGTTCCTCGTCAAGTTTTAATTGTATCAAAACTGACCACTTTCGAGTTCTTCAAGTTTCGAAACCCAGACTTAAAGGAAAAGCAGCTTATCGAGCAATTAAGAAAACATGGAGAAGATCCCATCGAAGTATTACATGAGCATCGTTCGCAGCTTGCTTTCGAAGACAAAGTGACCAAAGTTCTTCGGAAATACAAGATTAATTTTCAGTTTACCAAAAGGTATACAAATTACATTAATTTGTGTTTTAATTATTTAATTTAATTTTCCTTGATGGGTTTACTTCTAGACTTGCAGATGCTTCCAAATATATTCATTGGGCTGACTTTGTTATTACCATTGGAGGAGAAGGAACATTCCTTGTAACTTCAAAATTAATAAGAGATAATATAACACCAATTATGGGTTTGAATTCAACTAATTCAATGAGTCATCTAACCCTACCAGTTCAGTATACTGAAAATGTCGAAAGTGCTTTTGAGAAATTATTCGCTGGAGATTACAAACTGATTATGAGAAGTCGTATTCGCACAGTGATGTATGGCAGAGGTCTTTATAGCCAAACATTTTTAGTGAATGAAAAAAATCGCACACAAGGAGAAAGAAGAATAGAGTATGTTCTTCTTCCCTTTATAAAAAAGACATGCATTTCAGACAACTTCACATTGCGTTCCTCATTAAGGTGATATCATATCATCATGTAATTTTTCTAATTTATAATAAAGAAAACAAAATTATAATTCAAAACTTCCCGCCGAGAAGTTTTTCCGCTTGCAAAGCGGAAAATCATTCACTCATTTCCATTGCGCAAAATATTGCGCAAGCAATTTTTTTGCAGAGGTATGATATCACCTTTATGTTTTACCTTTTAGCTAACTTCGTGCGTTATGCGCTAACCTTATTGGTCAATTAATTTGGCGCGCGAATTTGAATTGGTATTTCAGTGTCTAAAGATAAAACACGCGCGCTTAGTCTCATAATGTTAAAAAAAATAATAATTTCAATGTATTTATTTCCTAGACACGGAATAGGTCATACTGTGCTGGATGTAAAGAAATAGAAAGAGATAGAACTTTTCTATATATTTCAATTGCCGATTTGCATCCCCAAAACACTATCACTTTCAATCCTCTACTGTGTCTCCGTGTCCGGTGATATCTATCTCTTCCTATCCCAGTCTATCTCTACGCAAAAAAAATTGTAATTTATTTCTATCCCTAAATCTATTTCCTTTACCATATTATATTTTTTTCTTATAAGTAAATTAAAAACTATCAAGACTGCTTAAAATTAACCCATTAATCGTTTTGTCTATTTTTAAAGAAGTTATTGTATAAAACGTCAAATATCAAAGTTTTATAAAAATAGCAATAACTTTTTAAATATTGAACATTTTAAGAATCTGTTGGGCTCATTTTAAAAGCAAATTTTTTTATAATCTGACAAACTTATTAGTATAATTTAAAAATTATTACCTTGCAGTGGACATATTCGAATATTTTTCCTGTTGAGATAAATATTTTTATATAATAAAAGAAATAATTAATCATGAAGTTTCTAAAAAAATATATTAAAGTTCGCATTCACTTTATTTTTATTATTATTTTCCTACTAATCAGGATCTGTTGTTAAAAAGCCCTTGTACATTGTACAATACAGATATTTTACAAGATATTGTTTGCAGATGTTGTATTTATCAGATTTTATAGAAATTTAACTTTAAAATAAACCCAAGAAATTTTAAACTAGCTGTGAAGTTGTATCAACTTTTGTGCTCATTCAATGAGCACTGCTTCCTGTAAGCAAATATGATTTGCTTCCTCATAGAGGAAGCATTAATTATTCTTTACATCAACATTAAATTTTGAGTATTTGAGAAGTTATATTCGAAAAATTCATATTCAAAAATTACAATAAAGCACAATTTTCTTATTTTTCAATGAAATGCATTAATCTTATAGGTCAATCGATTCGTCTCGACGCAAGGAACCTTTATTTTCCTTACGTCAGCTTCGAATTTTGAATATTAGAGAAGTTATAGTTGAAAAACAAATTTTTCAAAATTAAATAGATCAATAATTTTGTTATTTTTCAATGAAATGAAATAATATTATAGACCAATCGATTCGTCTCGACGTAAGGAACCTTTATTTTCCTTACGTCAGCTTCGAATTTTGAATATTATAGAAGTTATAGTTGAAAAACTAATTTTTTTAAATTAAATAGAAGCATAACTTTGTTATTTTTCAATGAAATGAAATAATATTATAGATCAATCGATTCGTCTCGACATAAAGAATATTTATTTTCCTTACGTGAACTTAAAATTTTGGTTATTTGAAAAGTTATAATTGAAAATTAATTTTTGAGAATACAATTAACCATAACTTTGTTATTTTTTAATGAAATGCATTAATAATATAGGTCAATCAATTCGTTTCGACACAAGGAGTCTACGTTTTCCTTACATCATCTTTGAATTTTGATTATTTGTCAAGTTATAGTGAAAAAATTAATTTTAAGAAAATTATAAAAGTACATAAAACTTGTAAAATTAAATATTTTATTAAACCATTGTAAGAAATTCAACTAGGTGTATAATAAAATAACTATGCAAAATTTTATCGATTTATCTCTACGCGTTTTCAAGAAATTGTTGGATCGTGACACACACACACACACACACACACACACACACACACACACACACACACACACCCGGACAATTTTTCAGGATATCATGTTAGATATATTGACATTAAAATATGTTGAAAAAAACCTTTTTTAGGAAACTGGATTTTGTCACCACCACAAAGCTTTCTCTATGAGGAAGCAAAAATATTCATTATTTCAAAAATTATTTATGTTTTTATAAAACATTGTGATTTGACATATTTTGTAATATCTTCTTAAAAAATAGAACAGTTACTACGAAAATTTCAAACAAGTAAGTAAGTTTAAACGAAATTTTGATAGCTTTTAACTTTCTGAAAAGAAGATATTTTGATATAATTAAATTTAAGATAATTTAAACGATAATGTAAATTAGATGGTTTCATATTTCTGACGGGCAATATATATGACTAAGGTCATACCTCCCATATGCCCTCAATTAATTGCAAATAATAAATGCTTTTTTTTAATGAAATTTGTGTACTTAAATGAAATAGACAAGGATGGATTTGAATAGAAAAGAGTTAAGCTGACACTGATTGTGAGAAGACATTGAAAGAAATACCCTAGTGAAAGCTTCGGATTAAAATTCATTCCGAATCAATCCGAAATTATCCGAATTATTCGGAAAGTATCCGTATCAAATAGTTTCATTCCGATCTAAACCAGAGGAATTTTTCAATCCGAATTAATCTGAAGTCCATTCAAAATCAATCCGAACCTTTAATTGGAATGCATCCGCCAATCCGTATTAATCAGAATTAATCCGAACAAATCCGGTCAATACGAATGAATCCGCATTTAACCGAATTTTTCGGAAGAGTAGGGATTAAAGAGATAGAAGCGAATTTTGATTAATAAGATGATAGAAAGGTATAGACGAGAATAGGCATGGCATAAAAAGGAATAGAAAAGTAAGGATTGAAAGAGATAGGAATGAATTGAGTTTGATAAAAAAATAGAAAGGGATAGACAATAATAGGCGGGAGATAGGAAGGAAAAGAGAAGTGGGAATTGAAGGAGATAACAGCGATTTTAAGTTACATGGAGATAGAAAGAGATAGACTGAATTTAGATTTAGAAAAACAGGCGAGAGATAAATAGAGATAGAGAAGTGTGGATTCAAAAAGATAGAGCAAATTTTGATTGAAAAGGAGATAGAAAGGGATAGACGGAGATAGATAATAGATTGAAAGAGGTAGAGAAGTGGGGATTGAAAGAGATAGACGTGGATGTAGATAAGCAAGAGACATAAAAGAATAGAAAAAAGAAGATTCAAAAAGATAGGCGTGGATGTGGATTAATATAGAGATAGAAGTGGAAAATCAATCTTTATCCCTTTCTATCTAAGGGAGAGAAAGAGACAGGAAGTGATAGGATTTCTATTTATTTACTTCCAGCAGTGAGATTGGGATACTCGTAGAAATTAAGGGATTGAAACTCATAGGAGTGAATTTAGATTTACAAGGAGATAGAAAGAAATTGACGGGGATCTGTGAGAGATTGATAGGAATAGAAAAGTGGGGCTTAAAGGATATAGGAGCGAATTTTGATTGACAAGATGATAGAAAGGTAGAGACGATAATAGGCATGAGATAGAAAGGAATAGAGAAGTAGGGATTGAAAGAGAGAGGAAGGAATTGAGTTTGATAAGGAAATATAAAGGGATAGACAAGAATAGGCGGGAGATAGAAAGGAATAGAGGTGGGGATTGAAGGAGATAAGAGCGATTTTGAGTAACAAGAAGAAAGGAAGAGATAGACTGTGTTAGGCGAGAGATAGATAGAGATAGAGAAGTGTGGATTCAAAGGGATAGACGTGAATTTGGATTGAGATTGAAATAGAAAGGGATAGAAAACTGGAGATTGAAAGAGATTGAAGCGAGTTGAGATTGATAAGGAAATATAAAGGCATAGAAAAGAATAGGTGAAAGATAGGAAGGAATAGTGAAGTGAGGATTGAAAGAGATAAGAGCGATTTTGAGTAACAAGGAGATAGAAAGAGATAGACTGTAATACACGGGAGATAAATAGAGATAGAGAAGTGTGTATTCATAGAGATAGGGCAAGCTTTGATTGAAAAGGAAATAGAAATGGATAGACAAGAATAGGCGGGAGATAGGAAAGAATAGAAAAGTGGGGATTGAAAGAGATAGGTGTGGATGTAGATAAGCAAGAAATAAAAAGGAATAGAAAAGAGGAGATTGAAAAAGATAGGATGGTATAGGCGAAAGGTAGAAGTGGATGAATAATCTTTTTCCCTTTCTATCTGAGGGATAGAAAGAGATAGAAAGTGATAGGATTTCTATCTCTTTACTTCCAGCAGGGATCCTTTCTCACATTATTTGAATGTTCCCTTTTATTATTTTATTATTATTATTATTATTATTATTATTATTATTATTATTATTATTATAACCGGCTTGAAAAAGTACCCAGTAATTTCACAAATTCAATTTTCTCAGTGCTTGAAAAGTTTTTTTAGTGTTGTAACTCGCGTGACCTATATAGTAATATGCTCTAAGGTAAAATGCATTCTCGTGAAAATGAAAGCTTTGAATATAGACTCTAAACGTAAAAATTCGTACGACTCGCTGAACGCATTTTATATGGTCGTAGAGCCTTGATACGGTCAACGGAGAGAAAAGTCGCTGACGCACTGCAACCTCAGATGAGGATTCTGCCCTGGCTTGCATTAAACGAAGTTCGTAATCGAAAATGAAACGATCCGATAAAAATATTTGAATGTTAAAAACACTGAGTAAATCGGGTTTGTTTTAACTAGGTCTTTATTGGAGAATACGTGGCTGGAAAAGGAACACAAATGATTATTCAAGTGGACGAGAATCCCCAGGAATACAAATTCCGATCCTCTGGAATATGCGTTTGCACTGGGTCGGGATCGAGGTCATGGTTCCGGGCTATGAATTTTCAAGGAAGAGAAACAATACAAGCAATAGTGGCACTGGCGACGAATAATGCCCTCCAGCTGGATGACAAGAGAGCTGACTTGCTCGTACAAAAATATCTCAATCTTTATGTCTTCGATCCAGGTAAAAGAAATAATAATAAACACTTTATTTCAATACAATTTCAGTAATAAAATAAGCCTTATAATAATTTCAGAAGAGCAGATGATGGCGTACAAGATTCGAGAATTATATCGTGCATCCTCTTGGCCAAAACCTAAGGATCTTCAGGATATCCAAATGTGCAAAAAACTGAAAGTTAAGTCCCTTAGTTTTGATTCTGGCCTCATAGTCGATGGTAGTGTAGCTTTGCCATTTAATCACGGGACGAGAGCTAGTTTCGAGGTTCGATCAGACGATGCGCTCAAAACAATTGTACTAAAGTAGGTGCAAATCATAAAATCAATCATCTCTGTAGACATTTCAGAAGACAGTGTATAAGATTTCCTATTTCTTACATAAAATAAAAAGGTGTCAAAAGCCCCCTAACTTATTCAATATCTAACATCGATATGTCTCCATGTATTTTGAAGGGAAACAGCAAAATGTTTAGCTAAAGTGGAGGAAATCACACTGGGATGAGAGATACCTAAAATATATGGATAGGACAACTTAAATTACAGCCTCGTCGAACAAACCGGTAATTTAATACCTCACGTGCCTCGACTAACCTAGGGGAGCGTTTCTTGGTTTATATGTAGTCAGCCTTTAACGGAACCCGCAAATCAACTTGCCCTATTCCGTAGGTACAGCTTTTATATCCCAGGGAGGGTGAAGCGTCTTATTTTCGGCACTGAAAACGATGAAGGTTCTTCTCAACTTCGGATACAGAGTTGGCGAAATTCGCTCATAGGTTCTCCCTCCCTTTATCAAGTTGAAGACCAGATCCAAGTCCAGGTTTCCACTAAAACTGTAATTTCGGCTTCGACGGAACCACAGACACTCCCTGCTACTAGGATAAGTATACCCTTCGACTAAGTGCACACTGGCTATCTTACTTGGGGCAAAAGTTGTAGGTACTTCCGAACTCGGTACAGCGTAAAGCCCTCAGTACCGCTATTTTCGGGACTCGTGTAAACCAAGACGAGCGGTAAGAGAGTTTCAGCGGTGCAAAAGATGAAGAGGTTCGCGATTCAAGCTCAAAGCTTCCGCCAGTGGTAGCCAGCTTAAGTTTTATTGCAGAGCTATTTGTGGCTTCGCTTCGATGCCACGGAGACGAACCATGAAGATTTTTCGTTCTTTCCTTCTTGTATTTCTTTCAATTCCGCGCATCAATGTGCACGACACTTTACGAGATTCTCGACAGAATCACATATATCCAGCATGGACGATGTATGTATGTCGCGTCGTATTGATTGTGCAGCTTGTTTCTTTCACAATAGTTCCAGCAAGAGAATTTTCATTCTAAAGAATTACAAAAAAAAGTTTCAATGATGCCCTTATTTTCTAATTCCATTGAAATTGATGATGACCTCATCTTGGTAGAGAGATAACAGGGGATAAGGAGTGTTTATAATCCACTTTTGTTATATTATGGAAATCGTAAATTTTCATTAAGGCAAGTTTGCTAATCAGAAAAGAAGATCGTTGTGAAATATTTGTTATTAAGCAATTAGCAAATCATTAATGAAATTAAAAATTGAATTATCACTAAACCAAATGAATTTTGATTTATCAGAGAATGAGCTTTGATTAAAACTTTTAGAATCCATCAAGAAGTATCGTATAGTTTAACTGTTTAGTTCAGTTCCTCTGAAATCCTAATTCAGAAAACAAGGCACGTCTCCAAAGCAGACGTGTAATTAAATTATTACGACAGATATAGAATCAAATCTCTGAAAGGACGAACTTTAGTACGCGTAAATCGCGGAAGATCCAATCTGTCCGAACAATGGTGATCCCTCCCAGAGGTTTACAACTACTGCAAACAAACGGAATGTCCGCAAAGAATAACAGGCGATAGACCCTTTGTGCTGATGACGGAACTGGACATCTTCGAAACTTTCGCTGGTGACACACCAAAGTAATATATTTGGATAAGTCGAGAATTAACGTTCTTTTTTTAAAACTTCAAGATTATTGAAACTTGTTTTTTCACTTTTTTTTTTATTAGGAGCTAATTTTTGATTCCACTATTCTATAAAAATAAAGACAAAAAGGCACCAGGCAATGAAACAACAACATTCTACGAAATCGTTTTTAAAATCTTAGAAATCTTTAGAACTTCGTAAAAATCACTTGAAAATGGTCAAAATTCATTAAAATTCATAGAAATCTCTTCAAATACCTCTCCAAAAAATGATGTAACGAAATGTCCCTAAAATCTCGGTTAAATTATTGTTTCAAACCTACTCTCTGAATTGAAATCAGCAAAATTTCATTGATTCTTTAATGACTTGAAATTGTAAGAAATTAAATAAATAATCGTGCGCGTAGCGCACATGTTGGTCTGCTAGTTGTAGTTATAAAATTATTATGCATATTTAAAATATGAAGATTAATAAGTTAATAAGGGAGGGATGGACTTGGGGATAGAAAGAGATACAAATTTCTAGCAAGGGAGATAAAATTAGGGATAGAAAGGAATAAAGTTTTTTGCGAATAAATAGACTAAGAGATAGAAAGGGATAGACATTACCAGAAATATAGATGGACTGAGGAATAGGAAGAGATAGATATCTCCTGATTCGGGGATACAATTGTGGATAGAAAGGTATAAAATTTCTATTCTATTTCTATCTCTTTCTATCTCTTTTACTTCCAGCAGGGAAAAAGAGATTTGTATCAGGCTGAATTTTTTATATGAAATGCACGTATTCTGGACATATCTTGTTTACGTTTTTACGATCATTTACACTGACATTTGTGGAGTTTATATCACCTTTGTATATATGTATAAGCAGGCACGATAGATATCGTTATATTTTATGCGAAGACTTTTGAGGAGCGATCGAGCGATGTTATTCGACTGAGCCGGCATTTACGGAAATGGAGGAAGCTATTTGGCGAGATCGAATGCTGGCCATACGCAAACGGAATTCGTAATGGCAATTACTTTTCTCTACACATTTTACGAGTCTCTAATTCCAGACCGTGGAGCTTAAAAATATTTAAAGGCCTTTCAAGGTATCAATAAAAGCTCGCCGCGCATTTAAAAAAAATAGTATATATGGTAAAAGTACGCTTTTTCTTCCTAAAGGAAAAAGAAAGAGTCAACAATCGAAATAAAAACGTCAGCTAATAAATTGTGTAAACAATGACAGAAAATATTTAACGATGAAAAATCGTCAAGATGAAATACACTTACTATAACAACAATAGAAAAGAGTGAAAATAATGGTCTTCAAAGAATTTCTCTTATTTAATTTTCCCAGGAGGAACGAAAATAGTCTGCTTTCCTCTTATACTTATTTTTAATCCAACTGCCTGTGTCCGGGTAACTCGATTCACCTTTGTATGCTTTGCTTTCATGTATTGCGCGAATTTCTCAAATGTCTGGTTCCTTTGCAATAACCGAATCAGACCCAAGCTAAACTCGACATTTTAGCTGTTTTTTTTTTTTTTTTTTTTTTTTTTTAATATTTCAAAATGGAATAAAACTACGTAAAATAAAAAAAAATTTTTAAATATAATACAAATTTTGTATTATGTAATATTTTTAAAATAAGGATAATAGCTGCAAATCTCTTACAAGTAAATGAAACTGAATCATTGAATTAAATTTAGATAAAGAGCTAATAATAATTAATTTGGAAACTAGAATGCGATGGACATTTTTTAAGTTTCAAGATGATGGCAAAGAACTGGTTTTAGGAATCAGGGGAAGTTTCAATCTTCCAATCAATCCCTGTCAAATCAATCAATCAAAGGCAATCCCTATAGCTGTTGCCAGACTGCAAAATGATTAATGCGATTTTACAAATAGGCAACAAGGACAATTATGCAATTGTTGCACTAATTTTGCTGTTTATCTTGGAGATGAGTTAGTACCAGATATCTCAAATTGCAGACCTATTTTTAATCTACAAAAGCAATCTTTATTGTCGAGTAACTAAAGAATTCTTTGATAAAAACGACTGATCGTAAAACAAAAGTGATCTTTTACGTAAACCGATTGTCAATGACATTAATAGTGCAAGGTATAAATGAGTTACACCAAAGGCACACAGAGTGCATGTGTAACATTCTTTCCAAGTTTCACTTCGGTTCTAATCATCTGTAGAAAATGAATATCAATATTTTAATTATTCTAACTCTTCTTGTCACGACTAATGGTGAGTCTTGTTTTATACATAAATAAACGAATTCAAGCATGAATTTCCCGTTTAAAAAATTAACATTTTTTTGGCAATTTAATATACCTTGAGCACAAGGTATTTAAAAAAATTTATCAGAATGGGAAAACGTTCAATATATAAAATATATAATACTATCAAACAGAAAAAATTAAGGATTCTTGAACGAAGCAAAATTGAATCCTTAATTTTTTCTGTGATGTGCTTTATTTATTTTTTATACTATAGATACATATCATTTGCGAATTAGTACAATTTTCATTGAATATGATTATGAAAAATTTCCTATATCTTATTAATCATTATTCCCTTAATATTTCATATACCAAAGTCCTCTGCAGAAAAAATAAATCCCGCTGATCTTCAACAAATTTCTTCTTTCACTTTCTACAGTGGAAAAATTAGGAATTTAAATTTTTTACAATATCTCTTTATTATATCGATGAAATGCATGGAATTTGCATTTGCAAATAAAAATGTAAAAATTGCGTTTATTTTACAATATTAGGATGTGATAATCAAGTGATGTATGCTGCAAATGTAAATTACGTCTAGGACAACTCGTGAGCTTAAAAATCACTAATATTCGCGATGTGTAAAAAGTTATTTTAAAAACTCAAAAAAAGAATCCGTATTTTGATTAAACAGAAGATTTTATTGGATATTTAAAGTGCGTATCTTCGCATCATGGTAAGAATTATTATACAAATTATCTTAACATCTAGAGCACCTTCGCACAATGTATAATATAATAATAATAATAATAACAATAATAATAATACATTATAGTACATATAATATTAATTATGATTGCACAAGCACACGCACCATATGGACTAAAAAATTCCGCCTTTACATTCTGTGCTCAATACTGTTTTTTTTTTTTTTAATGTTAGACATTTGAGAACTAATCCTTATCATCAAGGCAACGATAAATTATTACAATAATCTCTAAAACCGTTCTCTACTTGAAAATTACTTTTCTCTCTTCATAAAAGTCTTTTTTTAAGAAGAATGTTTCTTGTTCTGGATTACAGCCTACCGGATTCTTCGGAACCCTTCCTTGAAGCCACAAGAAGGAAATAACTACTCAGAGAATGATCAGCGGATAATCGGTGGAGAGGATGCATACATTGAAGAATTTCCTCATCAAGTATCTATACTAATTAGACGTATATCACAGATAACAGAGATAGGGGATCCAGTATTGAAGGATTTCTCTTGTGGAGGCAGCATTATATCTGAAAATTGGGTTCTCACTGCTGCTCATTGCATAAATAGTCATTTTCCAGAAGTGTATACAGTACGAAGTGGTTCAAGTTTTTCTACAAAAGACGGTGATGTTCACCAAATATCACGAATAATTGTGCACGAATCGTACTATACTCTTGCCGGAAGTACTCCCCATAATGATTTAGCTCTACTGAAAGTATATCCAAAATTTCAGTTGGATGGAAAAACCCGTCAAGCAATCAAACTCATTGATGCAGGAAAATCTTTTAACCCAGGTACTATGGCTTGTGTTACTGGATGGGGAATTTTAGGAAATGAACTAGTTGTTCCTTCGATGTTACAAAAGGTCTGTCTTCCACTAATATCTTCTGACGAATGTAAATCTCATTATTTTGATGTTCTACAAGAAGGAGAAATATGTGCTGGAAACTCGGAAGTTGACGCTTGCCCAGGAGATTCAGGTGGTCCATTAATGGTCGGCAATTTGCTTGTTGGTGTTGTGTCTTATGGTGGCAATTGTAGTCAACCTACGGAACCTGGCGTCTACGTTGATGTCGCTTATTTTCGTAACTGGATAAAACAAAAATCAGGAATTTAAAACTGCAGCTGTATTTATCGTTAAAATAAGTCTTTTTCCTGTATGCACATTGTCCTGTTATCATAAAATGGATTATCATATGAAATTGGAAAAATCTGTTTCATTTTGGATTGCAGCCTCTAGAACTCTTCAGGACTCTCATCTACTAAATCAATTAGAAGAACACACCTCTTCACGAAGAGGGTGATGATTTACTTGATTAATTTTTGTACAGAGTTATTAGAATAATAAAAACACACACTGCTAGAAATAAACAGATAAAAAGAGATAGAACCTTTCTATCTCTTTCAAGAATCCATTTTGCATCCCCAAAATGATATCCCTTTCTATCCACTATTGTATCTCCGTGTCCGGTGATATCTATCTCTTCCTATCTCTCAGTCTCTTTCTAGTAATATCTATATCTTCCTATCTCTCAGCCTAACCTTGTGTCTGAGAGACTGAAAGGGACAGAAAAGTGGGATTAAAAGAGATTGGAGCGAATTTTGATTGACAAGAAGATAGAAAGGTATAGGCGATAATAGGAGAGAGATAGAAAGGAATAAAGAAGTGGGGAGTGAAAAAGATAAGAACGAATTGAGATTGACAAGGAGACAGAAAGGTATAGACTAGAATAGAAGAAAAATGGAAGGAATATAGATGTGGAGATTGAAAGAGCTATCTCTTTCAATCTCCACATCTATATTCCTTCCATTTTTCTTGGATGAGGATGAGGATGAGGATTGAAATGGAGATAGAAAATGATAGACAGATATATACAGAGATAGAAAGAGATAGACAGGGATGGGGAAAAGATAGAAAGAGATAGAGCAGTGGAAATTGAAAGAAATAGACGTTGATGTGGATTGAGATAAAGATAGAAAGAGGCGGAGATAGACAAGATATAAAAAGGGATAGAAAAAAAGAGATTCAAAGAGATAAGCGTGAATGTGGATTGAAATGGAGATAGAAAGGGATATAGAACTGAAGATTAAAAGAGATAGGAGCGAATTTTGATTGACAAGAAGATAGATAATATTGGCGATAATAGGAGAGAGATAGACAGGAATAAATAAGTGTGGATAGAAAGAGATAAGAGCGAATTGAAACTGACAAGAAGACAGAAAGATATAGACTAAAACAGACAATAAATAGGAAGGAATATAGATGAAAAAATTAAAAGATTGAAAATTAAAAGAGATAAAAGCAAATTAAGATTGCCAAGAAGAAATAAAGGGATAGACTAGAATATACGAAGAATAAGAAGGAATATAGATGTGGCGATTGAAAGAGATAGGCGTTGAAGTAGATTCAGATGATGATAGAAAATGGTAGACAGATATATACAGAGATAGAAAGAGATAGAGAATTGGGGATTGAAAAAGATAGGTGATTGACAAAGAGATTGGAAGTGGGGATGGACATAAGGTAAAAGAGGTAGATAAGTGGGGATTGAAAGAGATAGGCGTTGATGTGGATTGAGATGGAGATAGAAAGAAATAGAAGGGATAGACGAGAGATAGAAAGGGATAAATAATCGTTATCTCTTTCTATATTTGAAATAGAAGGAGATAGAAAGGGATAGGATTTCTATCTCTTTACTCCCAGCAGGGCAGATCTCCTTAGTTCTTTCCTAAATCATTAATATAGTCACAATTCTTTTAAAAATTTGCCTGTTGGCATTGATTTTTGGGGGCTAGTAACTTTCTTCTGTAATATTTATTAAAAAGCACTAAAATTGACTAAACCTTACACCTTAAGTTTCAATTATTACTTCTCAACTGCAAACTGACCATCTTCTTATTTATAAAGAATGTTGTTTATCTCCTGCTTTCACTAACAATAAGTCTATTCAATACAATTTAAGCAATTTTTTATTTTTCATTACAGCATCTTGGATTTCTCAAGACTCTAATTTAACTCTAATACCAAAGGACTCCTTTGAAAGTGATTCACGCATCGTTGGTGGCGTAAATGCAAATATCGATGAATTCCCCCACCAGGTATCTATTCAAATTTTCGGATCTCACATTTGTGGAGGCAGCATTATTTCCAGAAAGTGGGTGATCACTGCTGCACATTGTCTACAGAGTCCATTTGCAAAACTGTACAAGATACGAAGTGGTTCCAAATTTGTCAATCGTAGTGGTACTATTCACTCAATAACTAAGATAATTGTCCATGAACACTATAAAGAAATAGGAGTTTTGAATGACATAGCACTTATTAGAATAAAGTCATACTTCAAGCTAAATAAAAGAAACCGTCGTACAATTAAACTCATAAATACGGGAGAAAAAGCTGATCCTGGTACTCTGGCTGACGTCATAGGATGGGGAGCCAGAGAAGAAGATGGTTCTGTCTCTAAAATTTTACAGAAAACGAAAGTTCCGTTAGTCTCTATGGAAGAATGCGAATCCTACCTGGGCCCTTTACCGAAAGGACAAATTTGTGCTGGATACAAAAAAGGAGGTCGTGACTCCTGCCAAGGTGATTCAGGTGGTCCGTTGTCTGTTAATAATTTGCTTATTGGCATTGTCTCGTGGGGATTTAAATGTGCTAAGCCTCGGAAACCTGGTGTCTACACTGAAGTAGCATACTATCGGAACTGGATAAAGGAAAAGACTGGAATTTAATCCTCTTGTAAATAAAAATCTAGTGATCATGCCAGTATCCGATTACCTAGTCAATACTTGATTTAATTCATTTGAAATAAACTGATAGCTATAACAAAGCTTTTCTATAAGAGGCTCTACTTTTCTTAAGTCATTTCTGTCAACAACTCTGCTCAACAAATTTCTGAACCATGTCCAGAACAAACGTTGTCAACGTCCACTAGACTCGTCTTAACCAATGATATTTTTAAAATTGTAATTGTATAAAAATACAAAATAAAGTATAGAAAGAAAGATGTCATCAATATATTTTAATTAGACTTTAGATTCTTTTCTCCAGAACATTCTTGTTTATTATCCTTATTACTTACGGAATAAATTATATGTACGGTCGAGCCATCATAGTCATGGCATCAACAAAATTGAACTTTAAAGAAGCAAGCTTATTTAAGTAAATATGTTTAATTAGTGACTTGGTGACTTGTTCATTAAATCAACAAAAATTACATGCTTAAAAAGACAATTTTTCTTTCCTATTTCAGCCCACGTTACTTCATGGACACATCTTCTGAACCTACTAAATCAAGTTTTCCAACAATTCTGCACATCGACCAAACCTCCTACAAACAATAAAACTAGTTCATGTCCCCAGAGTAACAATATTAACGGACGAATTGTGGGAGGAGAAAGGGCAAAGATTTCCGAGTTTCCATTTCAACTGACAATTGAAGTATGGAGGGTACTTCTTTGCGGGGCCAGCATTGTACATGTTCATTGGGGTCTAACTGCCGCTCACTGTTTCTCAGGTTACTTTCCAACTTTTCTAATGGAGGTTCGCAGTGGTTCTGAGAAATTTGGAAAATTCGGATATACCCACAAACTGACGAAGGTATTAATTCATGAAGATTACGTTTTTGAAATTCCCCTTCCGAATGATATCTGCCTCTTCAAAGTGAAACCTGAATTTTCGCACATTGATGGACAGCGAGCAATTATTCCATTGATTACAGAAAAGACGTCCATTGATTCAGGTTCCCTGGGTCTCGTTTCTGGCTTCGGTTTATTAACAGAAGAGAGTTACCTATTTCCAGGTCCTCTTTACAAGGCGTGTATGCCAATTCTGAAGAAAAGAGAGTGCGAAAATAAATTGTCTGGCAAATTACCAAAGGGACAAATTTGCGCAGGTTATCATGGAGGAGGTGTTTCTCCTTGTCTAGGTGATTCTGGAGGTCCTCTTATTTATAAAGGTCAACTGGTGGGAATAGTTTCGTGGGGGCCAGGATGCGGACGTCCTAAATTACCTGCTGTTTTCACTCAAGTGTCTTACTTCCGTCGTTGGATCAAACGCAATGCAGGATTTTAACTCAAAGGATTAGTAATCACAGATTTTTTGTAGATGTCGGATTTTTAATTACATCTTTGTAATACAATATGAATGATGAATACTAGATGATACATAATTAATCCGACCGTTCATATAATCTGTTCCTCATGTCCCTTGAGTTTAATAACTAATGAGAAAAATCCCTGCTGGAAGTAAAAAGATAGAAAGAGATAGAAATCTTAAGATAGAACTTTTCTATCTCTTTCAAGTATCCACTTCTATATCTCTTTCTATCTCTAATCCATCCCCGTCTATCATTTTCTATCTCTTTATCACCGTTCTCTCCTATCTCTTTCAATCCCCACTTTTCTATATCTTTCTATCTTTGTATATACCTGTCTATCACTTTCTATCTTCTCATCAAACTTAATTCGCTTTTATCTCTCTTAATCTTCAGTTCTCTATCAATTTCTATATCCATTTCAATCCACATTCACGCTTATCTCTTTGAATCTTCTCTTTTCTATACCGTTCTATCTCTTGTCTATCTCCGCCTATCTCTTTCTATCTCTTGTCTACTTCGCCTATCATTTTCTATCTCTTTCAATCTTCACTTCTATATCTCTTTCTATTTTTTGTCCATCCCCGTCTATCTCTTTCTATCTCCTTGTCAATCTACATTCTCTCTTATCTCTTTTAATCCCCACTTCTCTATCTCATTCTATCTTTGTATATACCTGTCTATCACTTTCTATCTTCTCATCAATCTTAATTCGCTTCTATCTCTCTTAATCTTCAGTTCTCTATCAATTTCTATATCCATTTCAATCCACATTCACGCTTATCTCTTTGAATCTCCTCTTTTCTATACCTTTCTATCTCTTGCCTATCTCCGCCTATCTCTTTCTATCTTTTGCCCATCTCCGCCTATCATTTTCTATCTCTTTTCTATCTCCGCTTATCTCTTTCTATCTCTATCTCAATACACATCAACGCCTATCTTTTTCAATCTCCACTTCTATATCTCTTTCTATCTTTTGTCCATCCCCGTCTATCTCTTTCTATCTCCTTGTCAATCGACGTTCTCTTTTATCTCTTTCAATCCCCACTTCTCTATCTCTTTCTATCTTTGTATATATCTATCTATCCCTTTCTATCTTCTCACCAATCTTAATTCGCTTTTATCTCTTTTAATCTTCAGTTCTCTATCCCTTTCTATATCCATTTCAATCCACCAGTGCCGGATCTAGGATTTGATCGAACCGGAACAAAAACTTGACATTCGCGCCCTTTCCCTCCAGAATTTGAGACTATGTAATGACTTCAAAAAACTGATTTTTTTAGACATATGGACTTTGTGCTCACTAAAATTGCCGCCCGGAGCAGGCGCCCCGGTTTGCCCCCCCTGGATCCGAGGCTGCAATCCACGTTCACGCTTATCTCTTTGAATCTCTTCTTTTCTATCCCTTTTTATATCTTGTCTATCTCCACCTATCTTTTTCTATCTCTTGTCTATCTCCGCTTATTTCTTTCTATCTTCATCTCAATATACATCAACGCCTATCTCTTTCAATCTCTACTTCCATATCTTTTTCTATCTTTTGTCCATCCCAGTCTATCTCTTTCTATCTCCATGTCAATTGAAGTTCTCTCTTATCTCTTTCAATTCTCACTTCTCTATCTCTTTCTATATTTGTATATACCTGTCTATTCCTTTCAATCTTCTTATAAATCTTAATTCGCTTTCATCTCTTTTAATTTTCAGTTCTCTATCCCTTTCTATATCTATTTCAATCCACATTTACGCTTATCTCTTTGAATCTCCTTTTTTCTATCCCTTTCTATCTCTTGTCTATCTTCGCCTATCTCTTTATATCTCTTGTCTATCTCCACCTATCTTTTTCTATCTCTTGTCTATCTCCGCTTATTTCTTTCTATCTTCATCTCAATA
>CAJFCO010000403.1:857331-883781 GCA_904066015.1 Synergus gifuensis
CACATCAACGCCTATCCCTTTCAATCTTCACTTCTCTGTCTTTTTCTATCTTTTGTCTATTTTATCTATTTCAATGTCAGCTACTTCCATCCACTCAACATTTCCTTGCGTCAATATTTTATTTATTGATTTCAGAATAAATTGGGAGAATATATGTATATGGCTGCTAAAGCCACATTTCCAATATATTTAATGTATATACTCTCAGTTAATTACAAATAACTTCTTTTTTAAAACGAAATAATTGAACAGACATAAAAAGAGATATACGAGGATAGAGGAGTGATTGAAAGGGACAGAATAGTGGGATTAATAAAGATTGGAGCGAATTTTGGTTGACAAGAAGATAGAAATGTATAAGCGATAATAGGAGAGAGATAGACACGAATAAAAAAGTGGGAATTGAAAAAAATAAGAGCGAATTGAGATTGACAAGGGAACAGAAAGGAATAGACTAGAATATGCGAAGAATAAGAAGGAATAAAGGTGTAGAGATTGAAAGAGATAGACGTGGATGTGGATTGAAATGGAGATAGAAAAGAATAAACAGATATATACTGAGGTAGAAAGAGTTAGACGGGGATGGACAAAAAATAGAAAGAGATAAAGAAATTGGAATTGAAAGAGATAGGTGTTGATGTGGATTGATATGAAGATAGAAAAAGATAGGCGGAGATACAAATGGACGGAAAAGAGGAGATTCAAATAAATAAGCGTGAAAGTGGATTGAAACGGAGATAGAAAGGGATAGTGAATTGAAGATTAAAAGAAATGAAAGCGATTTAAGATTGAGAGGAAGATAGAAGGGATAGACAGGTATATATAGAGATAGAAAGAGATAGAGAAGTGGGAATTGAAAGAGATAGGAGAGAACGGCGATTGAGAAGGAGATAGAAAGAGATAGACGGGGATGGACAAAAGATAGAAAGAGATAGAGAAGTGGAGATTGAAAGAGATAGTCGTTGATGTGGATTGAGAGGAAAATAAAAAGAGATATTCGGAGTAGACAAGAGATAGAAAGAGATAGGCGGAAATAGACAAGAGATAGAAAGGGATAGGAAAGAGGAAATTCAAAGAGATAGAAAGGGATAGAAAAGAGGAGATTCAAAGAGATAAGCGTAAGTGGGGATTGAAATGGAGATAGAAAGGTATAGAGAACTGAAGATTAAAAGAGATAAAAGCGAATTAAGATTGAAAAGAAGATAGAAAGGGATAGACAGGTATATACAGAGATAGAAATAGATAGAAAAGTGGGGATGGATTGAAATAGGAAAGGACGGCTATTGACAAGGAGATAGAAGGAGATAGGCGGAGATAGACAAGAGATAAAAGGGGATAGAAAATAGAACATTCAAAGAGATAAGTGTCAATGTGGATTGAAATGTAGATAGAAAGGAATAGAAAACTAAAGATTAAAAGCAATAAAAGCGAATTAAGATTGACAAGAAGATAGAAAGGGATAAACTAGTATGTACAGAGATAGAAAGAGATAGACGTGGATGGAGAAAAGTTAGAGAAGTGGAGATTGAAAGAGATAGTCGTTGAGGTGGGTTGAGATGGAGGTAGAAGGAGATAGGCGGAGATAGACAAGCGTGAATGTTGATTGATATGAAGGTAGAAAGAAATAGAGGGGATAGGCGGAAGATAGAAGGGGATAAAAAGGGATAGGATTTCTATCTCTTTACTTCCAGCAGGACGATGCTTCAAAATACCAAGTTTCGAGCATAAAAAATATTTCATTTCTATTCCAGCGCAAATTAATCCATGGATAGGTCTGCTAAGTCAGCTCAATCAATTCTTCAGCCAATTTTGCTCATTAGATACCAAAACTTCCATATCTGACTCAAATAATGACATAAACGAAGCAGCACGAATTGTTGGAGGAACTAGGGCAAATATCTCTGAGGTTCCTTATCAACTGGCGCTTGGAAGCCCTAATGAGTTTTCCTGCGGGGCAAGCATCATCTCCAACTTCTGGGCTTTAACTGCTGCACATTGTTTGCCGCGTCACTATCCTTTCAAATATCTAGAAATTCGCAGTGGCTCTGATAGAATACTTTCCGGAAGATCACACAAAATTGTAGATGTCGTTATTCACGAAGGGTATTTACCAAGAATCGGAGATCACGATATTGCGGTTGCGAAAGTGAATCCTGAATTCACCTACATAATGGGAATTCGGGAACCTATTGCACTGATTTCAGCAGACGCGGAACTTCCAGAAGGTACGATGTGTCTAGTTTCTGGCTGGGGAAAATTGAACGAAAATAATCTGGATCTACCGAATTTTCTTCAGAAAGCATATGTACCGATTATGTCACGCGAAAATTGTAAGCGATTGCTTCATGTGATTCACGAAGGAGAAATTTGTGCAGGATATTGGAAAGGAGGAATTGATGCATGTCAGGGTGATTCTGGAGGTCCTCTTGCTGTTAGAGATCAACTAGTTGGAGTGGTTGCTTGGGGTTTTGGATGTGCTAGGCCTGGCCTTCCAGGTGCCTATAGTAGTGTAGCTTATTATCGCGACTGGATCAGGCGACATACAGGCGTCTAACTTAAAATTTAAACTAATAATAAACTATCTGTTAAATTATCTGTTATCTTATCTGTTATCACAAGGCTTTAAACAATAAATGATTCAAAAAGTGAAATCCCCATTAATGAATTTCTTTAATAAGTCTTAAGATTATTTTCCTCTAAATCTGCAACTGGATTTTGTTACACACAAGCAATGCTGAAGTAGACATTTTTCATTTCGTATTGCAGCCCAGAATCTTCCATGGATATGTCTCCTCCATCAATTCTTCCAACAATTGGGCCACTTGAAGACAACAAGTGGCGTATCCAGCAATTCACGTCCAAACCTTGAGAAAGAGAATCAGCGAATTGTTGGTGGAACTAGAGCAAAAATTGCGGAGGTTCCGTATCAACTCTCGATGGAAATATACAGTGGACACTTTTGTGGCGCGATCATCATCTCTGGATTGTGGGCTTTGACTGCCGCACATTGTTTCGCAGATTACTTTCCTGTTAAGCTAATTATAATTCGAAGTGGAACTGAGAAAGCGACAGTTTCCGGGCAAGTTCACAATATTCATAGCGTAATTATTCATGAAGAGTATCCTGATAAAGGAGGTTCAACTAATCCGGATATCGCGGTTGTGAAAGTGAAAAGTAAATTTTCCTATATCAAAGGAGTACAGGAGCCTATTCCGATGATTCCAGCAGGCAGGAAAATTGCTGGAGGAACTATAGGCCTCATTTCTGGCTGGGGCCTTTTACATGAAGATCATTACACTTTACCAACATTTCTTTACAAGGCGTATGTCCCAATAGTCTCTCGTAAGGATTGTAATAGGCAATTAAATGGCCTTGCCAAAGGACAGATTTGTGCAGGATATTGGAAAGGAGGAATTGATGCTTGTCAAGGAGATTCAGGAGGTCCTCTTGTAGTTGTAAAAGAACTTGTTGGCATTGTCTCGTGGGGCGTTGGATGTGCTAGACCTCGTCTTCCTGGTGTATATACCGATGTTGCTTATTATCGTGATTGGATCAAACGAAATACGAAAGTCTAAATTATGTAAAAATTTTAATAAGATAGCAAAATGATCTTCTAGGATGTAATAAATATTCTTACAGCATCTTGGAACTGAATAAATTTTGTCAAGTCGAAACGGATTTTTATTTATTTTCCATTTTCCATTTGAGCAATTTTACAAATGAGGAATATTCCAATTTATAAATTAGAATATTTCTTACTTGATTTTACATATTGCTTTTTACCTGCTTTTTTTAATCATTAGATTAATTGTTTCGAACAATGCCAATTCCTTCTTAATAAAAGCAGAAGCGTGAAATTCTATTCTTCATTCGATTTTACGAGCGTGTCTCATTGCTAACCGATACGACAATGGTCAATAGATTAGTTCATTTAATATCAGTATGAAATCAAGATCAAGACCATGACCTTTGAACAAATATCGTTTATTTCGTTTTCAATCAACGAGAGTGCAGATCTTCATTTTCATTAAGAATAAAAGCTATAATATAAATACGGTAGAAATTGTAAGTATCTTATTCTATAGAATTTTTATTATAATTGTATCTTTTTTTAGAATGTATAGCAAAGAATAATGAAAGAATTTTATACATTACATAGAGTGTTTTTTAGTGGATTAAGAAGAATGTTGCCCGGCAGGCTTCTAGTATCAATTGTCCTGATCAAAATAGCAGTTGGTAAATATTGATTAATAGAGAGCGGAGAGTAGATAGAATATGAAATTGATAAGGATGATCTCCAAAAAACATATGAAAATCTTCGTAAAGATAATAAAAAATCATTGGGTTGAAGTTTCAGACGTCTTTTTTTTATTTTATTTTTTTTTATATTTACTGGATTAAGAATGTAAAAAAAAGTTCCTAAGACTATTTTATTTTTATTTACTAGCAGAAATTTACCTGGCGTTTCTCGGGATTTTAAGAGATTTGAAGGGATTTAAAAAGTTTTTCTAAGATTTTAAGGAATTTTGTATAGAGACTTTAAAGAATTTTAGGAAAATTCATGGGATTTTAAAAAGAGATCTAAAGAATTTTAGGAACTAGGATAAAAAGACTTTAAGAGATTTAGAGAATTGTTAAAGGATTCTGAGAGATATTATTTCATTTTAGTGACTTTTGTGGATTTTTAAAATGGTTCAAAAGAGTTATCAAAAGAATTTTTCAGACATTTTTATCAATTTCACTAGATTTCAAGACACACTTTTAAGAATCTCACTTTTATGAGATTCGAAGTGATTTTTAAGGGATTTCAAGATATTTCAAGTGTTTATAGAGAATTTTAATGAATTTAAAAGGAATTCAAAAGATTTCAAAATATTTTCAACAGATTTCAAGCCATTTAAAATGATTTTAAGGAAATTAAAGGAATTTGAGGTGATTTCAAGATCTTTCAAGTAATTTTAATTAATTCCAAGGGATTTCGAAATATTTTATAGGATTTCAAAATGTTTTAAATGATTCTAAGAATTTAGTAAGGATTCTAGAAAATTTATTACAATTTTTTTTTAATTTAAGAAGAATTTAAAAGTTTTCAAGGAATTTAAACAGTTTCTAGTTATTTAAAATGTTTTCAAAAAGGTTATAAAAATGAAATTAAAAATTTAAAAGAAAATTTAATAGAAAAAGTTTGAAAACTTCAAAAATTTAAAAATTTAAAAAGGTAATTTAAAATTTTTTTTTTATTTCAGGATATCTTTTAAAAATCGTAAATATCTCTTGAAATTCTTTCAAATTCTTTAGAATGCCTTATAATTCCAGGTCATCATTTAACAATCATTAAATCTCTTGAAAATCCTTAAAATTTTACGAAAATTTTCGAATTCTCTTAGACTTTCTTGAAATCTCTTTAAATTCCTTCAAATTTGTTACAATCAGTTAAAATGCTTTAAAATCTTGTGTTTCTGAAGAAACTTTTTGATAACAATTTTCAACTTTTTTAAAAATACTTTAGTGTTTTTATCCCTTGAAATTCCTTAAAATCATTATAAATCTGTTACAATCATTTTCTAATTTTTATTTATAAAATATCTGAAAAAACCTTTTGATAACTATTTTCCACTATTTTTAGAATCCTTTAGTCTTTTTAATCCTTGAAATTCCTTAAAATCGCTATAAATCTGTTACAATCTTTTTATAATTTTTATTTATAAAATATCTGAAAAAACATTTTGATAACTATTTTCCACTATTTTTAGAATCCTTTAGTCTTTTTAATCCTTGAAATTCCTTAAAATCACTATAAATCTCTTAAAATCCTTTTATGATTTCTGAAATCCTATTAAATCTCTTGAAATCCCTTAAACTCTCGGGCAACGCCGGATAAATTTCTGCTATTAAATAACTACAAATTTCAGGTTTTGGAAACTTTGAAAAATTTTTGTTGTTGATGTTTTTATTCCAATAAATCGAAAAAAAAAATCTTCAGACTATGTATAGACGTCTGAAACTTCAAGCAAATTAAAAAAATCATACTGAAGCAAGTATCATAATAAATTAATAATTCAGAATAAATAGTATGCATATTTCTTATTTCATAATTCTTTGTACTACTTTTTAAATTCAAATTTTTCTTCTTTGCTATAATATGTATTATACATACAGTCAAAAACATGTATGCCTTACATTTTTCATATTCATATTCATTTTTTATATTTTTCATATTCTATCTATCCGCTCCCCATATTGATTAATTAAAAAATTTAGGACTTGAATGAACCTTTAAAATCCTACTCTATGTTTTAATTTTCTTTCTCAGCTGACTTTTTCTTCGGGACTATCCACCATGGAAATAATATATGGGATGGCAGAATAATTGGTGGCTCCTTAGCATCAATTAAAAGTTTTCCCTACCAAGTATCACTAAAATCAAATGGACACCACTTTTGTGGTGGAAGTATAATTTCTGAAAATTGGGTTGTAAGTGCAGCACATTGCCTAAAATATCCCATAAATACAATGACTGTTTACGTCGGTTCTGAAAATTTATTTTGGAATGGCTTTGCTTACGGAATAGATTCAATAATAGTGCATGAAGACTTTGACAGGACTTGGTACAGAGCTGATATAGCTCTCATAAAAGTGATCTATCCCTTTGTTATAAGTGAAAAAGTAAAACCAATTCCACTTTTTAATCAAAACGAATATGTGAAGCCAAATAGACTAGCAATTACAAGTGGTTGGGGAAAAGGTAATGTTCCCGTTTATTTATTGCACAAAGTTCCAGTGGTTATTGTATCCAGAAAAGAATGTGCAGACTCGTACGAAATTTCAAAACTTCCACCTGGTCAAATTTGCGCAGGTGCAAAAGAGGGGGGGAAAGATTCTTGTTCAGGTGATTCTGGAGGACCTCTTGCTGTGGGGGGTCGTTTAGCTGGCCTTGTTTCATGGGGATTAGGTTGTGGACTTCCGAATATACCAGGAGTGTATACCGAAATCGGAGAATACAGGGATTGGATTGAGGAAATTACAGGTGTTTAGGGAAAAAAATGTCGAAGGGAGCCACATGCTTTTAAATAAAGGTAATAGATAACGAAACCGCTGAGGAACACCGTTGTTTAAAATTTCAAGGCGGCAAAAGATAAAAGACTGCGGACAAGGGATAACGAAAGACAAGAGTCTCATTTCCTCTCTATAGAGCGCACGATGAATTTTGAGAGCAATTCGTTGAAGAGAATGAACGAATGAAAAGGACATTATCCATGCCTCGACTACATAAACTCCCCCTCTGTCGGGAAACTTCTGATTTTATTGGGCCGGAATGCACCGGAGTGGAAGAACCGGAGATTGTCACGCAAATGAATTTTAAGTATTGCCATTCTACATTTGCACCTGTCTCCGCCAAGAGAATCTTTTTCAAATTTCATTCCGGGATAAATTACTTTTACTTTCATAGAAACTGGTATATAACACTAGAAATGAAGAAAGAACATATAGGAAAATGATAAAAAAAAAATACATTATCAAGGCTAGAACAAAACAAAAGAGATTGAAGCACCGACGTATCTTCTGGTTTGTACTAGGAAAGTGAAAAATTTAGCTTCAGGAAATTTCACTTTTCATCGTAAATCGAGATGGAACGGACGAGCGACTCTACATCCTTTAAAACGTTCCCCGCGGTGAAATAAATTGGCGCTCGCGTGTTTACACGTTGGCGAAATTAAAATTCCTGAAGTGTAGCAAAGCAGTCGACAACGGAAAGAGGAAGAGCGAAAAAGGCCCTGCGAACTGAGTAGAGCCCGAAGTAGAGTTGTGTTTAATTAATGACCGGACTAATTAAAAGCCCAAAGAAAAATATAACAGCTCGCATTGGTGCCGAGTTGTAAGAGCGTTTTAAAGCACTCGTTCAGTGTGTTAATTCATAAAAGCGGCGAGAGCAGCTAATAACTTTACTTTTTCAAGTACCCTGTTCGACTGTACTCCTTTATTTTCCCAAGTATAAATATTGTCCCTTTTGAGAATCTCACTCCTGACATTATTATTCCTTCCAATTGTCGGTCTCAACTCATTTTTCATTTCCATCCCACTGAAATTAAAATAATGTCCTTCCTCACAAATAAATTATCGTCAGGTAATAAAATTATCTTAAGAGTGACACTCGCTTGAAGGAACGTCCAAAATTATAACTGTTAACAACCGACAAATTCCTCGCTGGAAATAAAGAAGAAGAAATCGTATCCCTTTTTATCTCCTTCTATCTCTCTCCTATCCCCATCTATCTCTTTCTACCTCCATATCAATCCAAATCCACGCTTATCTCTTTGAATCTCCTCTTTTCTATCCCTTTCTATCTCTTGTCTATCTCCGTCTATATCTTTCTATCTCTATCTCAAACCACAACAACGCCTATCTCTTTCAATCCCCACTTGTCTATCACTTTCTATCCTTGTATATACCCGTCTATCCTTTTATATCTTCTTGTCAATCTTAATTCGCTTTAATCTCTTTTAATCTTCAGTTCTATCCCTTTCTATCTCCATTTCAATCCACATCAACACCTGTCTCTTAATACCCACTTCTTTATTTTGTTCTTTATTTTGTCTATCCCCGTCTATCTCTTTCTATCTCCTTGTCAATCACCGTTCTCTCCTATCTCTTTTAATCCCCGCTTCTCTATCCCTTTCTATCTTTTGTCCATCCCTGTCTATCTCTTTGTGAGTCCCTAATTCTCTATCACTTTCTATCTCTATATATACCTGTCTATCCTCTTGTATCTTCTTATCAATCTTAATTCGATTTTATCCATTTTAATCTTCAGTTCTCTATCCCTTTCTATCTCCATATCAATCCAAATTCACGCATATCTCTTTAAATCTCTTTTCTATCCCTTTCTATCTCCTGTCTATTTCCGTCTATATCTTTCTATCTCCATCTCAAACCACAACAACGCCTATCTCTTTCAATCCTTACTTATCTATCTCTTTCTATCCCTGTATATACCCGTCTATCCTTTTCTATCTTCTTGTCAATCTTAATTCGCTTTTATCGCTTTTTATCTTCAGTTCTATCCCTTTATATCTCCATTTCAATCCACACCCCCGCTTATCTCTTTTTAAATCCCCAACTATCTATCTCTCTCTATCTCTGTATATACCTGTATATACAGGTATATACAGGTATATACAGGTATATATCTTCTGGTCAATCTTAATTTGCTTTTGTTTCTTTTAACATCCCCGTCTATCACTTTCTATCTCTTTGTAAGTCACAGTTCTCTCCTATTTCTTTCAATCTTAATTTTTTTTTTTTTATCTCCTTGTCAATCTCAATTCGCTTTTATTTCTTTTCATCTCCAATTCTCTATTCCTTCTTTAATCCCCACTTATCTATCTCTTTCTATATCCGTATATACCTGTCTATCCCTTTGTATCTCCTTGTCAATCTGAATTCGCCTTTATCTCTTTTAATCTTTAGTTTTATAATTTATATCCCTTTCTATCTCCATTTCAATCCAAATTCACACTTATCTCTTTGAATATCCTCCTTTTTACCCCTTTATATCTCTTTCAATCCCCTCTTCTCTATTCCTTCCTGTTTCTTGTCTATTCCTTTCTATCTCCTTGTCTATCTCAATTCGCTCTTATCTCTTTCAATCCCCACTTCTTTATTCCTGTCTATTTCTTCTATTTTCGTCTATACCTTTTTTTTATCTTCATTCCAATCAAAATTTCCTCCAATCTCTTTTAAACCCACTTTTCTATCCATTTCAATCTCATCTCCATTCTGATCTATCTCTTTCTATCTACATTGATGCTATATGTTTCAATCCCCTGATAACTATTCCAGTCTGTATAAATCTATCTTTTTGAATGTCTTATCTGTTTCAATTTCCCTTTTCTATTCAAATTCATGATTGTTTATCCTATTTCGGTTCTATTATTTCATTTTAAAAAAGTAGTTATTTCTAATTAATTTAGAGCATATTTGAGGCGTGACCTTATATATAATACATATATGTAAATTCTCTTAATTTATTCCTAAATGTATAAATAAAATACATCCATAATAAGATAGAGAAGAGAGGATTAAAAGATAAAGGAGTGGAACTATATTGATGCAAGGGAATATGGAGTGGATAGAAGTAGCTAACAAGGAATAAGATAAGATAGAGGAAGGAGGGGATTGAAATAGATAGATTGTGATAGTGATTATACTTCCAAAGAGATTCAAAGAGATAGACATGCATAGATGAGAAATAGGCTGGGATAGTAATAAAGAGATTAAAAGATATAGGTTAGTAATAATAACGACGAAAAATAAATGAGAATCAGGAAATTGAAGGTATAAGTGGATTATAGATGTTAACAAAGAAATTGAAAAATATAGAGTTGGATAAATAAGAGATATAGATTGGCATAGAGCTCTTTCGGATAGACTGAGGGATTGGAAGGGATAGATATTAGCAGACACAGGGATAGACTGAGAGAGTTGCGTGAATTTCTTTGAAATTTGTATTACCACATTAAATACACAAAAAAAAAGTTTTACTTTTGCCATAAGTTCATTTTGTAACACTATAAATTGTTCTTCCTCGTTAATATATCTATGAAACTTTATATTTCAATTTCTGGCACAATGATTTTCTTGCGTTCGTTATATTATGGACAAAATTCAATTTAATACTGGGACAATGAAAACTCACGAAACAAAGGATGCGTGTACGCATTTCGACAATATTAAAGATAATAGTGACGAAACGAATATAGGAGATGAGTGCAGTGAGCTGAATTTCAAAACAAAACAAAAAATTAACGCTAGGATTGCATCCTGATAAATGGCGTTGTGATGTAAATAACGTGCTGCACTAATTTAGATCATCTGTCCGATAGAAGGGAATGTGAAGCATCTATCAACTCCATTGAATGAGATAAAACTCTATTTATAACCCACAGGAAATTATAAAAGTACGAAAAACCTGATGTTTTTTTTTATGTATTATGATCATTTTCTTGCATTTATTTATTTATAATATAAATGTTTAGTTTACGGACCACGGAGTTGAGACAAGAGTGCTTCATTTTTACGACACTCTATTGTAAGTTGCCTTACTGCTGCAACATATTTTCTTTGTTGTTCTACCAAAGTCACGAGTTGTTGACTAAGTGCATCTCTCCTATTTTTCTCTTCAGCGCAACGTTTTTCAACCTGCAAACAATAAGAGTTCATTAAATATGATGATCTTACTCCATAAAATGAAGAAATCTTTTTTAAAAAAGAATTTTTAATCCCATTATTGAAAAGTATTACCTTGCTTTTGTTTCGCTTCACACCCTCAACAATTGCTTCAAACTGTTTCAAGAATTGCTCCTTCCCACTTGCAGACGCCATTGCCCTGCGAATAGAGTAACAGAATGAATTTAAAAAATAAATTAAAGAAATTAAAGGGAAATTAAATGAAATTAAATTCACAGTACAAAAATTAATCTTACTCGTTATAATTATCCTGAATGGAGTTCAATAACGAAAGTTCTTTGCTTAAATAAAGTTTGGTGTCATCAAGTGTATTATAAAGAGTATAATATTGTTTGGTCTCTTTGTGCTTGGCAGAAACTGAAAGAAATAATATTGTCAGATTAATCTTTTAGAGATATAAAATATTAACAATATTAAGAATAATATTACATACCTTGATTGTACAGTTCCATAAATCTTCGTTGATATTGCGTCAACTCAGATCTTCCTGGTACATCATCAAGTTGCCTTGTAAGTGAAGCTATAACTCTATTTTTTTTAGCTAATTGAAGTCTTAATCGATTAACATTCTCTCTTTGTTCTTCATATTCAACAACTTGATTTTCTTCTTCCGGAGGTTCTCCTTTCTCAACCTCTGAAACTGCATTTCTCAGAAGGTTCAAATCCATTCTGCACTGATCTCGGAATTTATTCTCCTGTTCTTTGAGACCTTCGTGCACCGAAAGAAGTTCTTCCAGTTTTCGAAGAGTGCTATTTAAAGAATAAATGAACACATAATCTCCATTCAAACAATATTTCAAAGTAATTATCATTTTTAAACTAAAACTTATATACTTTTTATTCTCGTCAGTTTCCATTTCCTTCATTTTTTTAAAAGCCTCCTCAACTGCTTTACGACCAGATCGTATTTTTTTTAGCCTGTCACTTGCATCCGAGAGTTTTGTTGTCATGGAGTCTCTTTCTTTTCTCAGCTTCAGAACCTTCGTCTCCAAAGTGGACTTTTGTTTTTCTAATGCTGCTATTGCTCTGAATGAAGCATTGTCCTGAAAAATATTCTTTTTTACTTTATGTAATTATTATATAAATAAATATCGTACAAAAAATGTTAACGTACTTCAGAAATCATCAAGCCGGCGTAACAGTCAGTTACTTTCAGTACTTCTGCTTGAGCATTATCAACAATGTCCATCTGTTAAGAAAAAAATAATGTTTAAGATTTATGTTAAAATAAAATTATGTAATAAATTATTATTCAGTTTTAAACATGAATTACCAAGAAATATTTTTTTTAAACTGTTACCTTCTGATCTCGATTTTCGTCATTCCCATCAGCAGAATCTGTAAAAATGTGGGAAGCTGCACCATATTCCAGAAGAGTACTTCGAACTGTTGACTTATCATCCACTGGGCGCCGATATTCATAAGCTTTCTGCAAAAAATAACATGTTTATATATATAGAAATAATTATTTTCTATATATTTTATATAAATTAGGAATACCTTCACAAGCATTATATTGGGAATCATATTTTCTATTTTTCCAGCAGCTTGATCTTTTCTATCCTCTGCAAATGAATGGCTTTTATCGAACTGCCCAACAGAAAAAGATCTAACGAATCCTGCCATTTGTTCTCTGGTCTTCATCGAACGTTTTACGAGCCACTAAAAATGTAAATAATTATAATATTAATATAAAATTGATTAAGGGTGTTTGAGCCAAGTTCTAATCTAAAAACTCGATTTCTTCATTTTATTCAACAAATATTAAATTTGGAATTTTTCCACTCTGTATAATTAATCAATTTTTAACTAAAATTATGCGTACAGAGCGAGAAAATATCTAGTTCAAATATTTTTTTAGTAAAATTAAAATATTAAATTTTGAAATTAGATTTTGAATTCTTCGTTTTATGCAAAAAGTATCGAAATTAAATATTTTTTCGCTCTGTATGCAGTCTAATATTTGAAAAAGGATTAGTGCTACAGAGCAAAAAAATATTTATCTATAATTTTTGTTGAGTAAAATGGAGAATGAAATTTTAAGCTTTTTGAATATTTAGTAACGATTGTACGTACTTGTACTACTGGAAAAATATGAATGCAATCGAGCCCTTGAATTTGATGAGGTTCGATTCGATGAGGGCAATCCATTTTCGGCAAAACGGCAACAATTTTTTCCGTTAGTGCTCTAAATACAAGTTTCATACTTAATTGCAATAAATTTTTCTTTAATTCAGTTTTAAAATTTTGAATACCTACATTTTCTGTCCAATGGTTAAATTTTCACGGAAAAGCAAGTCCACGTCGACATCGAAATTACAAGTTTCGATACACCATGTCAATCCTCCAATCACCTAAATATTTTCTTTGATTACATTATTATAATATTATAAATGCTATTTACGATACATATTTGAATTCCGCGCCATCGAAACTCACATTTGGATCCCCTCTTCAGTTGAAGAACTCTCACTTGTTACTTATCATATGAGCAAATTTAGATAACAATTTTTTTCTACAATTTTTACTTTTTTTAAAAAAAAACAATAGTGTACATCCATCAAAAACGTGAACACGGATGCATGTCCACTATTATTTTAGTGAAAACGTAAAAATTGTAGAAAAAAGCCGGGGTTATCTAAATTTGCTAATATATGGTAAAATTAACATACATGCGAGAAAATTTAAATAACCCTGGTTTTTTTCTACAATTTTTACTTTTTAAAAAGAATAATAGGGCACATCCATCAAAAACGTAAACACGGACGGATTTCCACTATTATTTTTTTGGAGAACTAACAATTTAAGATAAAAAACACGAGTTATCTAAATTTGCTCATATGGTAAGTAACAGATGCCCTTAAGGTAATGTGTCCTACTGAAGGGTTTCCTGTCGACGGTAATTGCACTTACTCCAGTCTCTGATGAAAACGTTCCAAAGACGAAAACACATAAATAATTATCTTTTAGATCAAGTGAATATAAAAGAAAAAAGAAGGAACGTTTGTCTCCTATTAAAAATTAATTTTAATTTCGTCACGGGACTGTATTATAAAGGGCATGTGATATTTTACCATAAGAGCAATTTAGTTTACCCCATTATACATTCATAATAATAAATATTTGAAGCTAATAAGAGTCAATAAACCTTCGCCTCATATAGACAAAAGTTTATTGACTCTTATTAGCTAAAAATATTTATTATTATGTATGTATATAATTGGGTAAACTAAAGTTTGCTCTTATGGTAAAGTATCACATGCCCTTAATTGCAATTACCGACAACATAACGTAAACCAACGAAAACCTACCAATATCTGGTCCTTCAGATATCTGCAATTTTATTTGTTTTTTTTTAATTATTATTGTGGTACGAACCTTGTCAAAATTAGATAAACCTTTTATTCTGGCTCGAAAATAACCAGCCGCGACGAGTAGATCAATAATCTCTTGAAATTTAACCCCTTGTTCTTCATCTTCTCTGACATCAGCCTTAAAAATGGTAATTTCAGTTGTAAATAGGTAAATATAAATAAAAACAATTCCTTATCGACGTACATAATAAAAATTGCAAACTCCGTAATTAAATGTTTATTTACCTCAGTTGCCTCTGAACTTTTTAGGTTTTTTTTTCCTGCCTCGTTAAACATTTTGAAAAATATCACTAATAATTATCACTTGGATGCAGATGGGCACACAACCAGAGAATTATTTTGAAGTAAATTTCGGAACAACCTTGAGATTACGTAGTACGTAGGACATATTGGAACTTTAATATCTAGGGATATACCCAGATGTCACTACGTGTTGAAACTGGAAATTTAATTAAAATAAACGTGGAAAAATGAATAAAAAGAAAGCATTAAACTTTTATAATTTCAAAAATTCTAATTTTAAGATTCCTGAATATATTTTAAATAGATTAAAGGATTTAGAAGTCTTAGGATTCAAATATGTAGACTTTAGGGGTTGGCAACATTGGGAAAATCAGGCGTCTTCTTTTGAAATTGCCAACAAAGAAGGATCTTCTTTTTGTACCAATTTTTTTAAAGTTAAATAAAAAAGAAGAAAAGGGAAAGTAAAAAATTGCACGATGAAAATAATTATATTGATTATTATTTTAATTTTGAAACACCTATAATAAATTTAATTTTTAACTTAGTGTTGGAGCCAAGTTCTTATCTAAAAATTCGATTTCTTCATTTTACTCGACAAATATTAAATTTGGAAATTTTTCCCTCTATAAGATTAATCAATTTTTAACTAGAATTATGCGTACAAAGCGAGAAAATACCTAATTCAAATTTTTTTTAAGTAAAATTAAAATATTAAATTTTGAAGTTAGATTCTGAATTCTTCGTTTTATGCAAAAAGTATCGAAATTAAATATTTTTTCGCTCTGTATGCAGTCTTATATTTGGAAAATGATTAGCGCTACAGAGCGAAAAAATATTTATCTATAATTTTCATTAAGTAAAATGGTGAATGGAATTTTAAGATTAACACTTGGGTCCAATGTCCTTAATTATTAATTCAAACATTGGTTCAAAAAGAAAGAACAATTTTTACTGATGAAAGAAAGAAAGAATGGAAAGGATACAAGAAAGAATCTTGAAAATAAACGAGTCGTTTGTTGCAAATCGATTGATCATCATGTATTAAATAGAATAACGTATGGTACAATGATTAATAAAATAACAATATACATAAAACATGTATGTATATGTATATATATATAATATATATATATACATTCGTGTAAAATCACTGATGTCGAGGAGACAACCTCGCCTACTTATACTCAATGCTCTGCATTATTATACATACTCTAAATCAACAGCTGTATTTATCTACTCGCAAGGCAAAAAGACCAGAGGCACTAAAAAGAGTAAGCGTCCGTCGCGAAATTAACTTAATTTTTCAATTTCATATCTAGAACTGACGAAAAAGCCCTGCACTTATCATAGTTAAAAAAATCTATTCCAAAATTTTTATCAGAAATCTCGAATTCCTCGATTAATAAAAAGAATTCTTAGACACGCGACTCTGAAGAGGACGCAAAAAAAATCACATCATTTAATCTTTATTTTTAACTATACCGACTACAAACATATACGTTTACACCTACGAGTCATTATCCTGCTTCTTTCAATAATACTCTTAATCTAACGAGATTGACAATTCGTAGTCTGTCGATAAATCCATATTCAGAATATTCAATAATTAATTTTTCTCTCAGAATTATATTTATTTTATATATTGTCATGTATTATACAAGAGTGAACTTGAGAAAAAAGTGAGCCTGAGATTCAGCAGCGATTCCTCGTAATTTTCTCGATTAAATACAAAGTAAAAATCTTTGGACAAGATATTTTCGTTAGCTCTAATTGAAATACCTTCCATTCAATTATTTATTTTAAAATACCTTTTCTTGACTAACAATAAGATCGTTATCAATGGAATGCTTTCGGATCTTACTTTTTAGTTTGAATTAAAACAGTGGAATATAAAAACTGTCCCAAATGCAAATGATGAACAAGATTCTTTAATCGTTCCGTGGATCAAACATCGTTTCTAGTCCGCGTTTTCTTGCTTAAAAAAAATTCGCCCCGCAAAGTGCCATTTTTAGTAAAATACTAGACCATTTAATTTGCAATTGCTTGTTACAAAAATATTTCCCAATTTTCATAAATCTGTTCGAAATGTTAACAATTTTGAATTTCCTCTTCATAATTGGTAATTTTCGTTATTTGCAACTGAAAAATGAAGAACTACCCGCAATTTTTTCCACATGGATCTGCAAACCTCTTTTCTGGATCGACGACCCTATCTTAACTAAAAACTTAATTAGATATACTGTTTAAAAATTTTTACGACTTTAGTGCGAGGCAAAATCACGAGCTTCCGCTCTACGAAGTTTATTATATATATAATATGTACATGTATGCGGAGCATAGAGATAGTCAATGAAAAGTGTAGGCAACAGAGATCGAAATTTCTTAAAGAAACTTTTCAAACTATCTATGTAGATTATCGTATGAAAAATCAACCAATACTGAAGCAGTTGCAACATTCTTAATACGAATTAGCGTTTCCTAAGGATCGATTTTTATCTCAGATTGTGCGCCTTCGCGGAAGCTCGCTGCGCTGTCTAAGTTTATAAAAATAGTCTGTTGTGAAAACCATGGAGTAGGATGAACTCTTTTGGTTTCTAACATCTTCTTCAGATGATGGTTCGACTGACCTAATGATTGACTTACTGAAATACTGATCTGCTATTACTTTTCATCATGTTACCCCAGGATCTCAAAACGAGCTGTGATTCAAATAGATAGATACATAAATAGATAGATAGATAGGTAGATAAGGTAGATAGAGCAATTGAGAAAAATCCATAGTCGATTTCCTGCGATTATGGCACACTGCGGTGGAGTAACTCGATCGTCAAATGGTGAGTGTTGATTTCGTGTCGTCGGTCAGTCTGGATACCAAATCTCGGTACGAAGTGCGGCGTCTACTCCGTGGAGCAATGGGCGATCTGGGTTTAGTTTGGAGCCTTGTGTTTAGCGAAGGGCTCGGCAGCCATTTAGATTTGAAGTCCTGGGAAGGACGCAGCTGTACCCGCAACCACATCACATCACTCGATGACGTTCACTTGTCAGACGTCATTCTGAAGAAGAAAGCGTCGTGCTGAAGCCAAACAATGACTTCGCTCATTTCGCAACCTTCATGTCCAGTATACTGCAGTAGGTTCCCGTCACGAAACCTAAGATACCAAAACATATGATGGCGATGTTCTTCCACAGCCTCCAGTTCCACTTTCCAAGGCCATTCTCTTGTTCCCAAACAGTGACCAATTCGATGATCGATGGGAACATCAGACCCATTGTGGAAAGACAGACTGCCCCAACTAAGGATATCAGAGGTCCCAAATTTGGAACAGAAATTGCAACAACAACTGTGAAAATAACGAGGACAACGCGAACAAGGTATTCACCAGCGAGTTTTCTAGCACCAAAGTATTGCTTCAGATTTTTCCAGATAATCTCCATGGGAACATAAAATTGCAGACCGTAGGTGAGGAGAATAGCCACGGCGATCATGACCTTTACGGATTGAGCGAGAATTTCTGTTTGATCGAGATTGAGAGTAATCGACTCTGCAGTTTCTTCTCCGTACCTCAGGTAGCCGAAGAATCCAGTCACAGTGTAGAGGAGAATGACAAAGAACATACCGATGTTCAAAACTCCTGGACAACCGATGAAGTGGGTGGGAGTCTTCATGTTGTTCTCCAAGGGCATCACCTGTAGGGAATACAGTGTTTAAGATTGGTAAGATTTTCAAATCAAAAGTGGATTATTTGGGTCATTGTTACTAGTTACACAATACTTACAACACCGATACCCTCCAGAGCGAAGATGGCTGTTCCGAAGAAGAGAGGAAGTTGGGAGAAGCTAGCAAACTTTGGCACCGTATCCAAAGATGGTACCTTTTGGAAGATGTAGTAGTAGGTTATTCCAAGTCCAACAGCGACTAGTGCGTTTGCAATCATAGAGAATGGAGTTAGATACTTCAGATTCCTTATGAGGCAGAGACTCAATAGAAATGGTAAAAGCATCGCCATATAAATTCTTTTGTCCAAATCGGTGGACGTATTATAATCAATAACCTGCTTCAGACTTTGGGCGACGAAGACTATGTAGACACAACAGCAACCAAGTAAATCGATCACGAGGAAGGAATTTATTGTCGCTCTGTAATTAAACACATTGTTCTGTTAGTTTTAGGCCTTATAGACACCATTGGTTCATGATAATGTTTATCATGGGTGGAAGTGAAGACATAGAAAGAGATACAAATTTGAAGATAGAAAGAGATAAGACTTTTATATCTTTTCCAAGTGTCCATTTTGCATACCCAAAACGCTATCCCTTTCTATCCACCATTGTATCTCCGAAACCGGTGAGATCTATCTCTTCCTATCTCTCAGCTAATCCCAGTGTCTGGTAATATTCATTTCTTTCTATTCCTCAGTCTATCTCCATTTCTGGTAACATTTATATATCTCTTTCTATCTCTTAGTCTATTTATAAGCATAAAAATTTTATTCCTTTCTATCCCTAATTCTATATCCCTTGCTAGGAATTTGTATCTCTTTCTATCCCTAAAGCTATCTCTCCCTTATTAACATATTAATCTTCATTTTTTAAACATGCTAACGAAGGACATAGGAATTATGCGGTAAAAACCAATATCACTCATCCAAAAGAGTTATGTTCCAATCTATCTCTTATTTATCCAATTCTATATTTTTCAATCTTTTTATTAATATCTATAATCTCTATCTTCAATTTCCTGATTGTCATTTATCTTTTGTCTAACAACCTTTGCCTTTTTCAATCTCTTTTTCAGTTGTTATGATTACTAACCTATCCCTTTTAATCTCTTTATTTCTATCCCAGGCTGTTTCTTATCTATGCATGTCTATCTCTTTCAATCTCATTGTCAGTATAATCACTTTTTTCAAACGAAATAATTGAACCGAAATGAGATAAAGAAGGATTGATTTGAAAAGAAAAGAATTAAATTGAAACAGAGAACAAGACATTCAAAAAGATAGGTTAGTAGAAATAGGCTGGGATAGAAATCAGGGAATTGAAACATATAGCAATAAATGTCGATTGACAAGAAGATAGAAAGGTATAGACGAGAATAGAAGAGATAGAGGAATAAAGAAGTCAGGATTGAAAGAGATAAGAGCGAATTGAGATAGAGAAGGAGATAGAAAGGGATAGACAAGGATAGACAAGAAACAGGAAGGAATAGAGAAGTGGGGATTAAAAGAGATAGGAGCAATTTTAATTCAGAGGAGATAGAAAGAGATATAATGGAATAGGCGAGAGATATATAGAGATAGAGAAATGGGGACTGAAAGAGATAGGCGTGGAAGTGAAATGAAATGGAGATAGAAAGGGATAGAGAACTGGAGATTAAAAGAGATAAAAGCGAATTAAGATGGACAAGGAGATAGAAAGAGATAGGCGGGGATGGACAAAAGATAGAAAGAAATAAAGAAGTGGGGATTAAAAGAGATAGGTGTTCATGTGGATTGAGATAGGGATAGAAAGCGATAGGTCAAGATAAACAAGAGATATAAAGAGATAGAAAAGAGGAAATTCAAAGAGATAAGCGTCGATGTGAATTGAATTGGAGATATAAAGGGATAGAGAACTGGGGATTAAAAGAGATATAAAAGAATTGAGATTGACAAGGAGGTAGAAAGAGATAGGTGTTCATGTGGAGGATTGAGATGGAAATAGAAAAAGATAGGCGGAGATAGACAAGAGATATAAAGGGATAGAAAAGAGGAGATTTAAAGAGATAAGCTTGGATGTGGATTAAAGTGGAGATAGAAAGGGATAGAGAACTGGAGATTAAAAGAGATATAAGCGAATTGAGATTGACAAGAAAGTAGAAAGAGATAGGTGTTGATGTGGAGGATTGAGATGGAGATAGAAAAAGATAGGCGGAGATAGACAAGAGATATAAAGGGATAGAGAAGAGGAGATTCACAGAGATAAGTTTGGATGTGGATTGAAGTGCAAATAGAGGGGATAGACAAGAGCAGACGAGAAACAGGAAGGAATAGAGAAGTGAGGATTCAAAGAGATAGGAGCAATTTTAATTCAGAGGGAGATAGACGGGGACAGATATAAGATAGAAAGAGATAGAGAAGTGGTGATTGAAAGAGATAGGCATGGAACTGAAATTAAATGGAGATAAAAAGGAATAGAGAATTGGAGATTAAGAGAGATATAAGAGAATTGAGATTGACAAGGAGATAGAAAGAGAGACAGGAATGGACAAAAGATACAAAGAAATAAAGAAGTGGGGATTAAAAGAGATAGGTGTTGATGTAGATTGAGATGGAAATACAAAGAGATAGGTGGAGATAGACAAGAGGTATAAAGGGATAGAATAGAGGAAATTCAAAGGGATAAGTGTGGATGTGGATTGAAGTGGATACAGAAAGGAATAGAGAACTAGAGATTAAAAGAGATATAAGCGAATTGAGATTGACAAGGAGATAGAAAGAAATAGGTGTTGATGTGGATTGAGATGGAGATAGAGAAAGATAGGCTGAGATAGACAATAGATAAGAGAGATTCAAAGAGATAAGCGTGGATGTTGATTGAAATGGATAGAAAGGGATGAAAAACTGAAGATTAAAAGAGATAAAAGCGAATTGAGATTGACAAGGAGAAAGAAAGGGATAGACGAGGATGGATAAAAGATAGAAAGAGATAGAGAAGTGATGATTGAAGGAGATAGGTGTTGATGTGGATTGCGATTTAGATAGAAAGATATAGACGGAGATAGACAAAAGATAAAAAGGAATAGAAAGGGAGAGATTCAAAGAGATAAGCGTTGGATTAAAATGGAGATAGAAAGGAATAGAGAACTGAAGATTAAGAGAGATAGAAAAGGGGAGATTCAAAGAGATAAGCGTAGATGTGGATTGATATGAAGATCGAAAGAGATAGACTGGGATAGGCGAGAGGTAGAAGGAGATAGAAAGAGATAAGATTTCTATCTCGTTACTTCCACTTCCAGCAGGGATGTTGTCAAAACTCCTCTACTGAAAATTTGACAACCACTATTCTAATCCCAGACGACAACAAAACCTTGAAAGCCCTAGCAATGAATGAATGTGAATGAAAAACCGGAATCAACATCTTGTTTGTGCCAAATCGATGAGTTTCAGAAGACAAAGAGGAAACTGGTCAATTAGAAGACATTGAACACTTACTTGGCTAGTCTGGCGTACTTCTGGACTGGCTCGGGACCAACAAGGAAAGCCGCTTCGGCTACGTCAGCGAACCCTAAGCTCGGCGTTTGTGTCCGCCTGCAGAGTGTGTGGGCGCATTTAACCAGAATGTGCACGCAGTAGGTACAAACAGCACCTATGAAGAAGGTGGCGAAGAGGCCAAAGAACAAACCAGCATTCCGGAAGGCCATAGGCATCGCAAGGATCCCGGATCCCAAACTTCCCTTGAGCAGGTGGACCAAGGTGTCCACATCCGAGGTTGGATGGGCCAGCTTTCGATGCTCGAAGGGATCGTACAAAGCAGCCTCTTCATCGTTAGGCCTTTCCACAAGTGGTAGGGTTGATCCATTGGTAACCGTAATGGGAACCTCATTTTTCTCACACTTGTATCTGCAAAACCAAAATTATTAGATGGGGTCCGGACTACTTTTCATTTAACTTAAAGGCTCTAATCCTGGCACACAAATTCGTTCATCGAAGTGGACACTTCAAGGAACGATCGCAGACATACGGAAGAAATTAGAATAGAAGATATCTTTGATGTTGAAGCTAAATGTAAGATTCTTGCTTGGAAACTCTGATTCTGACTCTGTTTATTAACACAAATTAATAAAAGTAAGGCCGATTTGTATATAGCTTATAGAGAAAAGGAAACTGCATTTTGATTAAGGAAGTAGCAGATAATGAAAGATTTAAGTGAAAGAAATTAAATTAAATAAGATTGAATCGATATAGATGAGGAAAGATCAAAGATACTTGAGGGTAAATATAGTGGGAAGGGAATAGAAGGTGATGTCCAACCACTCTCTCATTCTTTTCTTTTTTTCTAGACTTATAATGTTAGCAAACGATAATGTTTTCGTACTTATGAACCCGGTATAAATTTATGATATGTGATGAGTACAAAGTATATAGTTGAAGGTTTAATTCGTGCAAATCTTTTTACTTTGTATGACTTTCGATTATTGAAAAATAGTATGTCGTGCATGTGCTTTCAATGATGATTCGTGCATTAAATGTAACACGCGCAACAAAAGTGGAATCGTGTCTGTGTGTGTTTATTTGTGTATTTGTGTGTGTGTGTTTGTCGATACCATGTAAAACTGACCGCATCGTCAAAAGACCCGGTCTTATTATCAGGTTTCGCTATTTTTTCCTGCAATGTGGCCAAAACGAAACTTGACACGGAGTAATAAATACCAATGATTGAATTTATGTATTTATTACAGTTTTGCTTTTTTTATGAAAGTTCATCAACTTCTTTTATTAAATATGATGGGAAAATTATGAATGTTCAATGATTAGAAGCATTTTTAAAAGTTAATCCCAAAAGTCATTATATTATTATTGGAAAATTATTATTACTTGGGAAAACTTCAGAGGCTGAAATTTTTAAGAAAATTGAAAGATATCGTTTGAAAATAAACTCTGATCTTTTGATCGAAGCAGTGCAGTCATTCCGTTGGCGCTTCATAATTTTTAGAGAAAACATATGAAATTACAAGAATTAATAAAAATCTGAAACTTAGAATTTATGATTGGTATAAATTCAAATTCGGTGATAAATTTGCGCCTACGGATGTGTTCAAAGTCTGTATCTTACACCGTGTATGTGTATGTTAGATTACGGCTATATTACCATAGATTATGTAATAATTCAACTAACAATCTTTACCAATGACCCGTGTCTCCTATACTTAATTGACTTCGATAAATCGCAATTCTCTTGTTCTATACGCTTCACTCGTGCAAAATAATCACGCATTTTATAGCACAGCATGTACTTTGACATTTAGTAAGTCCTGTTGTTTTAAAGAAAAGCCTAATGCAAAAAGCACAATGAAAATCGTCGCAATTCATCCAAAGTTGAAAATAAATTCATATGTTTATTTTTTCATATCAATTTCAGATTTATATGATCATTTCATATTAGATTTTTCATATAAATTTCAGATTATGAAATAAAATTATAATTTATAAATAATTATAATTCAGAGTTAGATGGTATATTTCCAGTTGCATTTTGAAGACTGTTTTCGTAAATGTCGAACCGGTGTGGAAAAGAATGTGATGAGTTTGCGACATTTCTTTCAATGTGCTCAAAGCGACCTCAGCAATCACAAATTAAATTTGATTGGGAGAACTTAATTGCAAAAGTGGAGCACACTGTTGCACAATAATCGCCTGGGTCGATGTCAATTTAAGAATTTACCTTTAAATTTTGAAAAAAATAAAATATCAAAGAAGGATTTCGTTTTTGCATATAAAATTTTGCTATAAGCATAAATTAGAAGGAAAAAGTAATTGAAGATTTTAATCACTTATTAGGTTCTTTATAACCGGAGATTCATAACGTTTCTGGCATTCTTAGCTCAATCTCTTGGTTACTCACTCATTTTCCCGTTTCGATTTAAGCAAACTAGATTTTTAAAAAATTTCTGTTCATTCTAGCATTAATTATATGACTTGGTATTTTGAAGTTTGAATAAAAAATTTTTTCATTCTCTAATACAAAATTTAAATTGGAATTTACTTGAATTCATCAGGATTGTCCAGAATTCAATTAGGCTGAAGTTTCAGACGTCTACTCAGACGAATTTTTCTTTCATCAAATATTGTTTGCAAAAACATATCCTATGATTTTTTTTCAATAAGTACATTATTTTAAATAAAACAAAAAGTTTAGAAACTTTCGAGAAAAAGAAATTCGTCTGGATTTTAAAGCTAATTTTTAAGGATTTGAAAAAAAAAATTAAAAATTTCAAACGTTTTCACCAAATTTTCTAGTAATTTCAATGTTTTGAAAAAGTTAAAAAAATTGATTAAATAATTTGAGAATTTTATTTCAAAAATTCGAAAACAATTAAAAAATATCTTTAAAATATCTTTTAAAATATCAGGAAATCTTTTAAAAATTATAACATTTTTCTTTTGAAATCCCTGAAAATTCTTTAAAATTCCTTATAATTCCAGGATATTTTTTTAAAAATTAGAAAAATCTCTTGGAAACCTTTAAAATTCTACGAAAACCTTCGAATTCTCTTAAACTTCAAAACATCCTTTCAAATCCCTAAAATCCCTCCAATCAAAATCTCTTACTATGTCCTGAAAATTTTAAAAATCCTTTAATGTCTTTTTACATCTTGAAATTCCTAAAAATCATTAAAATATCTTAAAATCCTTTTAAAATCCCTAGAATCACTTGAAGTTTCTCGAAACCCTTTTAAATTCCTTAAAATCACATGAAATCTTTAGAAGTCCTTTGGCATGTTTTAATAACTCTAAAACTTCTTCGAAATTGTTTAACTTTTCATATTCTTTTAAAATACTTTGACATTTTTTAACTTCATTAAAAATCCTTTAGAATATTTACAAATATTTTAAAATAATTGAAAGTTCTGAAAGTATTATGACCATTTTTTGGAATTCCTTAAAAGCTTTTTAAAATCACTTGAAATCTTTTGAAGTCGCTTTAAACTTCCTATAAAACCACTTAAAATCTCTTAAAATTTTCTAGGAAATCTTGATATCTTTGAAATTTTGGAAAATAGCTTAAAATTCTTTTAAAATCCCTAGAATCAATTGAAATTTATCGAATCCCTTTTAAATTCTTTAAAATCACTTGAAATCTTAAGAAATCCTTTAGCATGTATTAATAACTCTAAAATTTCCTGAAAATTCTTTAATTTTTTCATATTCTTTTAAAATCCTTTGACATTTTTTAACTTCATTAAAAATCTTTTAGAATATTTACAAATATTTTTAAATAATTTAAAGTTCTGAAAGTACTATGACCATTTTTCGGAATTCCTTAAAAACTTTTTAAAATCACTTGAAATCTCTTAAAATTCATAAAATCTCTTAAAGTCCTTTACGATAACTTATAATTTTTAAAATTTTGTGAAAGCCTGGAAAATCCTTACATTCTTTGGAAATCCTTTTAAATGCCCTAGAATCACTTGAAATTTCCTGAAACCCTTTTAAATTCCTTAAAATCACTTGAAATTCCTTAAAATTATTTAAAATCTTTTGCAAACTACTCTAAATTCTCTAAAATTGCTCCTAGTAAATAAATTAAAATTTTGGATTTTGGGAACAGTGGAAACTTTTTTTTTGTTATTACTCCAATAAATTAAAAAAAAATCGTCTGACTAGACGTCTGAAACTTCAACCCAATATAATTTACAAACTCTAGAGCAAACATAATAAATAAATGTCCTAAAAAGTCATGAAATTTTGCACGGAAGATAGCGGAGTTTATAATATTTATTTAATAATATTAATATAATAATAAGAAGAGGAAGAAGAAGAAGAAGAACAATACTAATAATAATAATAATAATAATAATAATAATAATAATAATAATAATAATAA
>CAJFCO010000403.1:885339-910762 GCA_904066015.1 Synergus gifuensis
ACTTTAAAATTACTTTAATGTTAAAGTATAGTTAAGGTATAGTTAAGCTATACTTAAAAGGAAGGATTTAACTCATCCCTTACTTAATTTAACTGTACCTTAATTATACTTTAACTATACTTTAACATTAAAGTAATGTTGAAGTATAGTTAATCTAACGTTAAATATAATTAAGTAGTTTTTAAATATATTGTAGGATATTTATAAATATTATAAAATAAAATGAGATTGATTTGAAGTATTGTTTGTATTTATTTAATACTATACCTTCCATCTTATTTAAGTTTTAACATTAGTTTAACTATACTTTAACATTACTTTAACATTACTTTAACGTTAACTTAACTATACCTTAAGTACACTTTAGCAATACTTTAACATTATTTTAATGTTAAAGTATAGTTAAGGTATAGTTAAGTTATACTTAAAAGGAAGGATTTAACTTATCCTTTACTTAACTTAACTATACCTTAACTATACTTTAACATTAAAGTAATGTTAAAGTAATCTTAAAGTATAGTTAAGTTAACGTTAAAGTAATGTTAAAGTAATGCTAAAGTATAGTTAAACTAATGTTAAAACTTAAATAAGATGGAAGGTAGTATTAAATAAATACAAACGATACTTCAAATCAATCTCATTTTATTTTATATTTATTTTCCTGCAATATATGTAAAAACTACTATTTGCAATATTTATAAACTCCCGACAATAATATATACAGCGACTGAAAAATGGAACAGAACCTTCCTCAACAGATAAGTGGTCCCGTATCGGCCTAGTACAACTACTCGCACCTGTTTTCGTTACTTTATTGTCAGTTCATTCGTTTTTTGAAAGTAACTATTCAAGTGTTGGAGAAGCTTGCCAGAAAAAAAAACTTTTTCGTTACAGATAGTAAGCAAAATATTATAATATAATAATATTATTATTTTATTATTCACTAATTACTTTTTTATATATGTATGCTCAAACTACGAGGGTGGTTTCACTTCCTTAAAAAAAAGCTACTCCCCAACACTGAAATAGCAAAAGTGCGTCCGTGAGTAGTTTTTGTGCTTGTTTTGTCAATTAGTAACTAGTCCGTATGTTTAAAGGTCTGTCCGCGGTCATTCACTCTTGTCTTTGATTTTAGTTCGCAGAGTACTTTCATAGAGCCCGAATCTTATATCTGTGCCCGGACTCTATACGCACTTCTGGAATCATATAAATGCACATATTATACAGTAAAAGACAACATCCTTTAGCGTTTAATATGATGAAATTCGATCTATTATATTCTACGAATCAAAGTTCAATTTATAGATCTTCATAGACTGGACTTTCATCTTTTATATTTTGCAATTCGAACTTTGATAGATTAGAATCACTTTAAATAGTTTTCACGCATACCACCTTCAGTCCTTTCTCAATTTGAATTAGTTACAACCTAGATTTGTACATATGTATTTTCTGAAAAGGATATTTTAATTTTAAATACATCATAACTGTATAATACTAGCGACTTCGAAATTTTAAATCACTGTGCATATTTCAAAATTAGAAAACAAATGTGTTCAGCTACCTGCAACTGACAACTTCCTTATCTGATTTATGATTCCTCCTACTATTTTTTCTTCGATTATTTCCAAAGAGTTTACTAAATATTAACTGTTATAGTTATATAATGATTAGTTAGGAAACGAGTATGATAATATTTATCATAGACTTTGTGTTAATTCCATAATACTACATGCAAACAAAAAATAGATTATGAGAATTTTTTGCGACATCTGTAGTAGAGGTAATTTCCCATTTTGTATAATTGCTTCTTTAAAATATACATTTGAAAAAGCATTAATACACAATTCCATTCTTTACAGAAATCGATATGGTCATTAATCTATTTGCTCTCGACTCCCATAATATATTTCATGAGATATGTTAATCTTGCAGAACAACAAATAATAATTCACAAAAGAAGGTTAAAGATCGCCAAGTTGATTATTCTGTCCTTCGATTTCTGAATTCACAAAATCCCGTGCAAAAATTGTCGCAATTAGCCCTGTTTAAAATAGGGTTCTGACGAGACCCTGGTCAGCATTTCTATTTTTGATGAAAATATTTTTATATTATTAGGCATTTATGGGGCAATGATACAGATAGTAATGTCTCATTAATACCAATTTTTTGATAATGAAACAGGGCGAACAGTTTTTCACGTTGTAATCAAACATCGGGTAAAAATAGGGAAATCTCAACATTTTTCTTACTTGATTATTTATGCAAAAATAAAAAATCGTTATATTTATATATTGAAAAATTTCATAATTTGTATATTATTCACAAACATGGAAAAATATATTTCTAAGAACTTTAAACAGGTTTCCATGAAAATTATTATTAAACTACATTTTATGATTACATTATTTTCAGAATTTTTCATAACTAGAGATTTAAAGGAATTTAAAAAAATTACAAAAGTTTTTAGTAATTTTAGTAAATTTCAAGAGGATAAATAAATTTTAAAGAATATTAAAACATTTTTTATTGCCAAATTACTTCCAAATTTTGAAACTTTCTTGAATGTTTTTAAATTCCTTAAAATCACTTAAAATCTTTAGAAATCCGTTGGCATGTTTTAATAACTCTAAAATTTCTTGAATATTCTTTACTTTTTTTAATTCCTTTTAAAATACTTTGATATTTTTTAACTTCATTAAAAATCCCTTAGAATATTTACAAATATTTCTAAATAATTGAAAGTCCTGAAAGTATTATAATCAATTTTCGAAATTCCTTAAAAACTTTTTAAAATCACTCAGATCACATCCTTTAGAAAGTCTTGATATCTTTGAAATCTTGGATAATATCTTAAAATCCTTTTAAATTGTCTAGAATGACTTTAAATTTCTCGAAACCCTTTCAAATTCCTTAAAATCACATGAAATCTTTAGAAATCCTTTAAAAATTTGCAATATCATTTAAAATACTTTGAAAAATTAACAAACTGTGTAAATTAATTAAAAATTTTGAAACTCCCCTGAATTCTTTAAACATTCTTTAAAATAACTTGAAATCTATTTATATCGCTTTAAATTCTTCTGAAATCCTTTAGAAAATCTTGATATCTTTGAAATCTTGGAAAGTATTTTAAAATTCTTTCAAATTTCCTAGAATCACTTGAAATTTCTTGAAATCCTCTTAAATTCCTTAAAATCAGTTGAAATATTTAGAAATCCTTTGGCATCCTTTCATTTCACGAAACACTTTTAAATTCCTTAAAATCTCTTGAAATCTCTTAAAATTCCCTGAAATCTCTTAAAGTCCTTTACGATATCTTTTTTTATATCCTATACGATATCTAATTTTTCATACTTTGTGAAAGCTCTGAAAAATCCTTACATTCTTGGGAAATCCTTTTCAATTCCCAATAATCACTTAAGATTTCTTGAAACCATTTTAAATTCCTTAAAATCACATGAAATCTCTTAAAATTCACTAAAATCTCAGAAAGTTCTTTACGATATCTTATATTTTTTTAAATCTTGTGAAAGGTCTGGAAAATCCTTACATTTTTTAGAAATACTTTTAAATTCCCCAGAATCACTTAAAATGTCTTGAAATTTCCTTATCTTCCTTAAAATCAGTTGAAATATTTTTAAAATCCTTTTAAATTCTTTAATATCATTTAAAATCCCTTCAAATACTTAAAAAGAATTTAATACTCTAAAATCTTGAAACTCCCCTGAACCATTTTTAAATTCTTTAAAAATTTCTTAAAATCATTTATTGTTTCTATATAGTTATATCTCTTTTTTATAATCGTACTTTTTTAGTTTCTTTTTAAATTAAATAGTTTAATAATCATATATTGTCAATAATGAATCCGCCTAATATTTTTGGGATATTAACCAGTTTTTCCGAGGTGGGGTATTTACTAGGGCATTTTTTGGATATACTAACAAGGCCCTTGCCAGTTTTCCTTAAGTAGGGCAATATTCTGCCAAAGGTTTACAAGCCTTGTGTGGGCCTTGCCAGTTAACCCGATTAAGGCCACATCAGAAGTAGGGAAAACTGCCCAGCACCCTGTCAGAACCCTATCAAAATTTATGCACGGGATATTGAGAAATACTGAGAAAATACTGTTAAAATCTCGGTTAAAAATTTAAAATGTAACAAAATCTCTTACGGCGTTATAAAAAGGCAATAAACCTCGCAATAAACTGAGACGATAAGCGCTGATATAGGCAAAGCATTTTATGGAAACTTTTTTTCCTGAGAGCAAAAGAAAAATCATAAGATTGCGGTTTATGTTTGAATAATGATATTTCCTTTTAGCGAAATATGAAAAGAATTCTACAATGAGCTATTGTCAAAAAGCCATTCTTCTTTTGAAAGAACATACATATATTGACAGAAAGCAGGAGGAATTCAAATCATGCGGTATGGAGCGAGGCGTTTCGCTGCCATGACGTTAAATCAATGGCAGACTATTGGCGTAAAGTTTGAACCAGTTCGATAACACATGTAACACATATTTTGACCATTCTTTTCTTTTTTTCAGTCTTCAGTCACACCCACACAATATCCTCGCATACTCCTTCATTTCTAAGTTTAGCCTTAGCTTTTTTCAAGTCTTGGCTGTCAGCCATTATCATAAAAACAGCGTAATATCCATTCGTTAACGTAAGCAAAATTATTGCTCCAAATTCCTCTAGATAGCGAATTTCATATTTTTATGTGCAATTTTTATATTCTCACTACTAAAATAAACTCAGAATTGTATTTTTGAAATTTCTCAAAATTTCCTTCCGGAAACTCTTATATCTATAATAATCATGCGGCATTTCGAAAGCTGTTGAAAATGATTAATAGCATCGGTAATTGAGTACCACTTCAGAGAAATTCTGTTACGCTTATGCAACACAACTTGAGCGAAACACATAAAAGATGACTTTAAATTCCTTTTAAACGAATTGTAATTTAGAATGTGATTCCAAATAATTGGCATGAACTTTCTGGCGCCGAGGAATAACCGAGGGAATAACATGTCTCAATATTTCCTGCTCCATCTAATAAAAGATCTAATAAAATCATCTAATAAATGATTTCACAATCATTTTCCCTCATTCAACAAAAATCTCTTTTTCACCTCTCTCTTGACAAATGCACTCGTCATCATCAAGTATATCTTCCATTTTCCATTTCATCAAGTTTCATTCATCACGTTTCACTTAATCACATTACTCTTTTGCTACTGATTGAAAAAGAACGTCATGGCAACAAAAGTTCTCAAGGCTGAGTTGCTGAACCTGAACACACAGTGGATAAGGCGGTATGCGCGTTTTGGCTCTTGAATTGATATAAACAAGAAATGAAACGTGAGCATAAGACAAAAGTAATGCACAATATATGATCCTCGGGAGGCACTCACGTTTACTTGAGCACTGACTATTTGGATTTGGCAAGAAAGCAATGATGATGATTGGTCGTAGAAGTAGAGTGAATCGCTTGATCTACTGTTGACCGTTCGTTCGCGTCGGTTTCTTTAACTCAAGTCAACACTTACTTGACGAGAACCATGTCTGACAGTTCTGTTTTCACCCCTTGCTTCTTTGGGTCGTATTCTGCTATCATCGGGCGCATAGGCGTTCTCTGAAAAACAAAAAAAAATATAAATTAGCATTTAAATATCACCATCAGTTTCTGAAAACATCCAATACCATAAGCGTCCAAAAAGGTTCCAATATCTTAAATGGTTCACAAATCATTACTGTGTGAATGGCGTGAGTTATACGTGACTCGAAATTTATGTATGATGATATAACTCAATAGCTGAAGATATTTTCATTTTTAAAAGTTTAGTTGATTCTTCCTGTCTGTTTTCTTTAGTTTACCCGTGCAAAAATTATCGAAATTAGCACTATTTAAAATAGGGTTCTGATGAAGCCTTGTTCGGCATTTCTATTTTCGATAAAAATGTTTTAATATTATTGGGTATTTTTGGGACAATGATACGGTAGTAATATCTCATTAATATCAATTTATTGATACTGAAACAGGGCATTGAAGAGTTTTTCACTTTGAAACAAAATATCGGGTAAAAATAGGAAAATTACAACATTTTTTACACATGATTATTTATGACAATATGAAATATGGTTATATTTATATATTGGAAAATTTAGTAATTTGTATATTGTTGACAAATGTGAAAAAATATATTTCTAGGAATTTTAAACAGGTTTTCATGAAAATTATTATTAAAGTATATTTTATGATTGTATTATTTTCATAATTTTTAGTAACTAGAGATTTAAAGGGATTTTAAAGAATTAGAAGAGTTTTTAGAAATTTTAGTAAATTAAAAGAGGTTTAACAAATTTTAAAGAATAATAAAACATTTTTTATTGACTAATTACTTAAAAATTATGAAACTTTTTTGAATGTTTAGAAATTTCTTAAAATCACTTGAAATCTGAAGAAATCCTTTATGTTTTAACAACTCTGATATTTCTTGAAAATTCTTTACATTTTTCATGTTCTTTTGAAATCCTTAGACATTTTTTAATTTCATTAAAAATTTCTTACAATATTTACAAATATTTTTAAATAATTGAAAGTCTTGAAAAAAAAAAAACCTTTTAAAATCACTTGAAATCTCTCGAAGTCTTCAAATCCTTTAGGAAATCTTGATATATTTGAAATTTTGTAAAATCCTTTGAAATATATTTAAAATCCCTAGAATCATTTGAAATTTCTTGAAACCCCTTTAAATTCCTTAAAATTAGTTGAAATCTCTTAAAATTCACTAAAATCTCTTAAAGTCCTTTACGATAACGTATAATTTTTTAAATCTTGTGAAAGCTCTGGAAAATCATTAAATTCTTTCGAATTCCTTTTCAATCCCCTATAATCACTTAAAATTTTTTTAAATCTCCTCAAATTCCATAAAGTAACTTGAAATCTCTCGCAATCGCTTTAAACTTCCTATAAAACATTAAAATAACTTGAAATCCATTTATATCGCTTTAAATTCTTTTGAAATACTTTAGGAAATCTTGATATCTTCGAAACCTTGGAAAATATCTTAAAATTCTTTTAGATTCCCTAGAATCACTTGAAATTTCTTGAAACCCTCTTAAATTCCTTAAAATCAGTTGAAACATTTAGAAATCTTTTGGCATCCTTTCATTTCTCGAAACACTCTTAAATTTCTTATTATAAAATCTCTTGAAATCTCTTAAAATTCTCTGAAATCTCTTAAAGTCCTTTACGATATCATATAATTTTTTTAAACTTGTGAAAGCTCTGGAAAATCCTTAAATCACTTAAAATCACTTAAAATTTTTAGAAATTTCCTTAAATTCCTTAATATCTCTTGAAAGCTTTAGAAAACCTTTGGTACGTTTTAATAACTCTGAAATTTCTTGAAAATTCTTCATTTTTTTCATATCCTTTTAAAATTTTTTAATATTTTTTAACTGGATTAAAAAACCGTTACAATATTTACAAATATTTTTACATAATTAAAAGTCCTGAAAGCACTTTGATCTTTTTTTGGAATTTCTCAAAAACTTTTTAAAATTACTTGAAATCTCTTAAAATTCACTAAAATCTTTTAAAGTCCTTCACGATATCTTATAAATTTTTAATTCTGGAAAATCCTTACATTTTTTGGAAAACCTTTTAAATGGAAATCCTTAAATTCTTAGAAGTTCTTTTACAATCCTTTAAAAATTTTTGATATCATTTAAAATACTTTAAGAAATTAATAAACTGTGGAAATTAATTTAAAATCTTTTAACTGCTCTGAATTCTTTAAACATTCTTTAAAATAAATTGAAATCTATTTATATCGCTTTAAATTTTCCTGAAATCCTTCAGGAAATCTTGATATCTTTCAAATTTTGGAAAATATCTTAAAATCCTTTTAAATTCCCCAGAATCACTTAAAATTTCTTGAAACCCTCTAATATTCCTTAAAATCACTTGAAATATTTAGAAATCCTTTGGCATCCTTTCATTTTTCGTAACATTCTTTGTAAATCCTTTTAAATGCCCTAGAATCACTTGAAATTTCCTGAAACCCTCTTAAATTCCTTAAAATCACTCGAAATTTCTTAAAATTCACTAAAATATCTTAAAGTCCTTTACGATATCTTATAATTTTTTAAATCTTGTGAAAGTTCTGAAAAATCCTTACATTCTTTGGAAATCATTTTAAATTCCCTAAAATAACTCAAAATTTCTAGAAATTTCCTTAAATTCCTGAAAATTACTTTAAATATTTTAAAGATCCTTTAAAATTCTTTAATTTCTTAATTTCTTTAATTTAAGAAATTTTTTAATATTCTAAAATCTTGAAATTCCCGTGAACAATTTTGAAATTCTTTAAAAATTTCTTAAAATCACTTATTGTTTCTATATAATTAATACCTCTTTTTTATAATCAGACTTTTGTTTTTAGAAAATTAAATAGTTTAATAATTATCCCGTGTAGAAATTTCCAGACCCGGCCCAGATCGGTGATGAAACGCCCGGCCTGATCGGGCCCCGATCGGGCCATATTTGGTCAGTTCTGGGCCCGGTCGGGCCGTGTGTTTCATCCCCGGTCTGAATGGCCCCGATCGGGACCACAGCAAAATTTCCAATAGGAATATATTGTGAATAATGAATCCGCACAATAGTTTTTGGGATATTGACCAGTTTTACCGAGGTGGGATATTTACTAGCGTATTTTTTGTGTAAACTGACAAGGCCCTGGCCAGTTTTCAGTAAGGCAATATTCTGCCAAAGAGTTATAAGCCTTATGTGGACCTCGTCAGTTAATCTAATTAGAACCAAATCAGAAGTAGGAAAAACTATCCAGGATCTTGTCAGAACCCCATCAAAATTTCTGCATTTCAATTAACATTAGAATATAGAATTCATTATTCTTTAGGCCTTGAACTTTGGAAGAAGCAGAGCTATATAAAACCTATCATGCACACGGCACAGTGCACAGCCTAAGCAGTACTTTAGGGAAATAATCAATACATCTAAAAGCATCTAACATTATAAGAGACTCTACATGTTGTTTTATATGCTCTACTGTATTTTTATTTATTTTCTACATCACATAAGCGATTCATCATCTCTCCACATATGTATATGTATATACACATATATATGTACCTATTATTAAGAAGAGCGTTGTCTTTAAATATAATTAAAAGTGTGGCACTTGCGTGAAGTCCTGGCGCCTAAAAGAACTTAGTATGCGTGTGTGTGAGTCATGATTCACATACATGTTGAACATGTATGTGTTGTACATATCCGTAACGAGTAGGGTGTTCGACCTATAGGTATAGGCTATAGGGAAAGGATCCCTCGTGCCAAGAATCGAGTCGGTTGCCAAGCAAAAGTCGCCCACCAGGGCCTCCACCATCACTTTTTCTCCCAGGCGCAAATCGCTTGAATCAACCAATCGAATTAACCAGCGCTACAGAACACAGGACGGGAGTGGGTTCTGTTCGCGGGGGCGTTAGTCATGATTCTATAAAATCTACGAAGGTACTCGCTACACGTGCTGTAGGCGCCAAGACCTCTTGCTATTATTACTTCAGCCTCAACGTGGGCATCACTTCTTCACCAGACATGACACAATACCTCCCTGTGCAAAAGTTTGCTCGGTGTGTCAAACTTTATGTCGTTGGCCATTATTATTGAAATTAGAGACAAAATTCTTGCAAGGGACTAAAGAACCTTTTTGTTGTATCAGTTTGGACAGTATTGCATTTAAAATTATCGAATCAACGTTTTCAGGAAATGGAATATTGTTACAGATTTGTAATATCCATAGAGCAAATCATCCGGTTCAACAAAAATAGATCAAAGCTTTTTTGTATTATACTATCTTTTGCTAAAAAAAGCTAAAGAACTAATATCATCATCAGTTGGAACAGAGACTTTTCTATTAAATTTTTATTAACGTAAGCATCTCAGCTTCTAAGAAAGCAATAGCTAAACGACTAATGTCAGCTAAACGACTAATATCAGCTAAACAGGACTCTTATCTATTATCAGCTGGATGGGAATGGATGATGGGATTCATCAGCCGGTTTAAATTCCTAGCCATGATAATCCTCCTGATAAACATGATAAGGTCTAACTTTTCTTCTCGAACACAAGCCACTACTTTTGTTAAAAGAAACACTTCAACTTCGTGCAAAATTAAAAAAAGAAGCATGATAAATGATCCAGCATCAATCAGTTATTCAAAATGACTGCACGAGATGGTGTAATGATACTGGAGCAAGCGAATGTTGATTGTAGAATATAAAGAAATATTAACCGTCACGTAGGGTCGATCATCAGGTACATCAGTGGAGAGGGCATTCATCTCAACGTCAACATCACTGTTAGAATTTCCCATTTTCACCGATCTCGTAGGTCTCTTCTCAATCTTGTATTCCTTTCTTTCACTCACTTCGTCACCAGAATCTTCACTACTTCAGCAAGATCATCCTAATCATCATTTTTAATTATTATCTCACTTTGTATATCAAACTATCTAATCACTACCTTCTAAATTCTAATTAACTATCTTCTTTATCCTGAGCAATCGATCGAACTAGACGTTTTGTTAAGCATTCAAGCACAAAGTCTCTTTGCATCAACATTCCGAGTTCACTTTTTGATGTTTTGGAACTGTTTTGCAATCAAATGTTTGGAATCAAAACATGACTTGTTTGCTGAAATTGTCTTTGTAAACAATTGTCTTTAGGGTAAAATTCTCTCATCACTTTATTTATTACACTTGATGGTCAAGATTTTTGATGAAGATAATTAATAATGCGTGGTTGATGCTGATACTGATGATGCTGATACTGATGATGATGATGATGATGATGATGATGATACTGATGTTGATGATACTTGGGATGAAAATTATTTTATAAGATTCAATCTCGCGAGAGGTAACACTATAGAAAAGGTAACTAATGATTCCTTTCGAGGCAACGATGTCTCGATAAACTAAGATAAACTAAGCACAGGTCGTGGTCGCGCGAACCGCGTCGTTCGCGCGACGCAGAAAATCGCGAATCACTGCCAAATCGCCTGAGAATGTCCCGAGGACGACTCTTTATATGTATTCTGAACTGGTGCGAAAATAGGAAGAGCAAACAGACGCGATCACGATTCACGTTCGCCAGCGTTCACCTACGAGGTGCTAGAACTGCGTCTCATTCGAAGTGTCGTCCAACTCTAGTACAAGAACTTTACTGACCTTATCATTGAGATATATGTATATATACTCTCTAAAACTGAATCAGTCAAATTTTCACTGAATCAATCAGTAGTTTAGGTTTTCACTGAAGAATCAGTGATTTTTGGCCCGTCACTGGTGAAATCAGTGAAAATATTCATAGAAATAAATCAATGACCACGAAATAACTGATTCATCCAATGATTGTTTTCACTGATTAATTCAGTTGTAAAATCGTTACAAAAAAAAAAACTATATTTTGCGTCGCAAACCATTGAATTTGCCTTCTTATGAAATATCACTTTCGTAAATGGTTTCCAAAAAATTAATAATATTTTATTACAAGTACATACAATTTCCTTGTGCGATATTTAATTTACAAAATTCAAAAGCAATAATCATCCTAAGGGCGCAGGCGCTTGACGTCACTAAATACTCGAAACTTGCCGAAAGACCATCACGAAAGACAACGACAACGAATGACAAAATAATGCGGTTCGTTTCGTCTGGGACTCTGGGTCTGGTTATTCTGGCGTCATTTTACCCAAAATGTGATTTTATAATTATTAACGGGTGATAGTGGTATAAACAATTAAGTGATTGTTTCAAAAAAGGATTTTTTTTATATTGGTTCTGCGCGTTATATTTAAGGTGAGTATGTAAATCCTATCAATCAGTAATAACATTTTGACTGAATGAATCAGTACATTTTCACTGATTCTCAGTGACTAACTTCTCACGATTTCAATCAGTGAAATTTGACTGAGAATCAGTGAAATTTCACTGATTCAGTTTTAGAGAGTATATAAGCGTTTAAAAAGTTGACATAAAATGAGTTTTCTAGCTTCCGTTTTCTAGCTTTAGATGCGACTTGTGTTTTTAAAATAGTCAGGAATCATGTGTTTCTATCAGGTAAACAGACTATAAAGAATGTCGTAGTGCAGGTGTTGATAAGTGGAAGTAGTGATAGTCAGAAGTTTCCATGACCAAGCATCCTGTCCAGAAATTGTCGCAAATTGATATATTAAAAACAGGGTTCTCACGGGGCCCTGGTCGGCATTTATATTTTTGATAAATAGGTAAAAATAGGGAAGTACCAACATTTTTCGCACTTGATTATTTATGAAAATATAAAAGATGGTTATATTTATACATTGGAAAATTTTATAATTTGCATATTGTTGACAAACAGGGGAAAATATATTTCTAGGAATTTTAAACAGGTTTTCATGAAAATTATTATTAAACTAGATTTTATGATCATATTATTTTCATTATTTTTAATAATTAGAGATTATTTTTTGAAACTTCTTTAATTTTTTTATATTCTTTTATAATCTTGGACATTTTTTAACTTTATTAAAAATTGCTTACAATATTTACAAATATTTTTAAATAATTGAAAGTCCTGAAAGCATAATGGATTTTTTTGTGGAATTCTTTAAAAACTTAAAATCCTTTAAAATCATTAGGAAATCCTTTGATATCTTTGAAATTTTGTAAAATCTCTTGAAATATCTTTAAATTCACTAAAACCATTTAAAATCTTGTGAAAATTCTTGAAAATCCTTAAATTCTTGGCAATTCTTTTACAATATCATTTAAAATCTTTTGAAAAAATTAACAAAATGTGTAAATTAATTCAAAATCTTGAAATCTCCCCGATTTCTTCAAACATTCTTTAAAATAACTTGAAATCTATTTATATCGCTTTAAATTCTCCCGAAATTCTTTAGGAAATCTTGATATCTTTGAAATTAAAAAAAATATCTTAAAGCAATTCTTATTTTAAATATCCTTTTCAATTTCCTAGAATCACTTGAAATTTCTTGAAACCCTCTTAAATTCCTTAAAATCATTTGAAATCTTTAGAAATCATTTGGCATGTTTTAATAACTCAGAATATTTCTTGAAAATTCTTTAATATTTTCATATTCTTTTAAAATCATTTGACACTTTTTAACTTCCTTAAAAATCCCTTAAAAATATTTATTAATATTTTTAAATAAATGAAAGTCCTGAAAGTACTATGATTTTTTTTTAAATTCTTTTAAAATCCATTAAAATCCTTTAGGAAATCTTTTGATATTTTTGAAATTTTGTAAAATCTTTTGTAATATCTTCAAATTTCCTAAACCCATTTAAAATCTTGTGGAAATTCTTGAAAATCCTTAAATTCTTTGCAGTTCTTTTACAATTTCAATTCTTGAAACTCCCCTGAATTTTTTAAACGTTCTTTAAAATAACTTAAAATCCATTTATATCGCTTTAAATTCTCCTGAAATTATTTAGGAAACCTTGATATCTATGATATCTGGGAAAATATCTTAAAATCCTTTTAAATTCCCTAGAATCACTTGAAATTTCTTAAAATCCTTTTAAATTCCCTAGAATCACTTGAAATTTCTTGAAACCCTTTTAAATTCCTTAAAATCACTTGAAATCTCTCGAAATCACTTTAAATTTCCTATAAAACCACTTAAAATCTCCTAAAATCCTTTACAAAATCCTGACATCTTTAAAATTTTATAAAATCTCTTAAAATATCTTTAAATTCCCTAAAATCATTTAAAATCTTGTAAAAATTATTGAAAATCCTTAAATTCTTTTACCATCCTTTAAAATTTTCAATATCATTTAAAATCCTTTGAAAAAAATTAACAAAATATGTAAATTAATTTGAAATCTTGAAACTCCCCTGAATTCTTTAAACATAAATAACTTGAAATTTATTTATATTGCTTCAAATTCTCCTGAAATCCTTCAGGAAATTTATATCTCTGAAATCTTGGAAAATATCTTAAAATCCTTTTAAATTCCTTTAAATCACTTAAAATCTCTTAAAATGCACTAAAATCTCTTAAAGTCCTTTACGATATCTTATAATTTTTAAATCTTGTCAAAGCTTTGGAAAATCCTTACATTCTTTGGAAATTCTTTTGAATTCTCTAGAATCACTTAAAATTTGTTTAAATCTCCTTAAATTCCTTAAAATTACATGAAGTCTTTTTAAAATCCTTTAAAATTCTTTAAAAATTTCTTAAAATCACTTATTGTTTCTACATATAATTAATACCTCTTTTTTATAATAGTACTTTTGTTTTTAGAAAATTAAATAGTTTAATAATCACATATTGTGAATAATGAATCCGCAGAGTAGTTTTTGGGGTATTGACCAATTTTTCCTAAATGGAGTATTTACTAGGACTTTTTGGCGTAAACCGACAAGGCACTGGCCAGTTTCTATCAGTTTTTTTTCACAGGATGTCCAGTGAATTAATTATTCAAACGGTATATCCTAGTATAATAAAAATATTGAGCTCTCATGCTTAAATTTTGTCTGTTTGTATAAAATGATAATGCATAAGAATTTTTAACTAAATGGAATCAGTTTCAAGAGGAAATTTCAAGATGACCTTGAAATTTCGATATGCCATAAAAGCATCTTGAAATATCACAGTGGAGGTGTTAATAATTTATTTACTGTGCAGCCTAATGTCAATATCTATCCACAAATAGAATTCTCTTATTGATTATTCTAATCGTTTGCCTTTAGGATATTAGGTAAATCAGAATCTGTGAATTATTAGCACCTCCGATTCCAAAATACTCTTCAAGATTGGTTTTAAGTTTATCTGCAATTACATTGTTAGCAATTGAATGTTTATGAAAGAAAAATATCAGCCTTCGAACATACTACTTACATATTAGCACCAGATTGACTTTGATTAAATGATTTTAAAATAAGCTCTTCAGTGTAATTTGTCTTATCAATAAGGTTCTAAATTTGCAATCTGCACATCTGTAATCCAAATATAATCCAAAAATAAATTATAAACACATATACTGAATGTTGACTTCCTAATAATTATAGGATTTTGTCAGAGTAAATGAAAATTAAATCTTAATAATTCGAAGATTCCATTCTTAATGCCTTCCAAGGTCATCAAAGTATTTATAAGAAAAGCTAATTGGAATAAGTAAAATTCTTTGAATGACAGACTTGAAATTTTGACATTTTTCGATTCTCAAAATAGAGTCGCCTCAAAATTTCTGTTACATTCGAACTCTATGGTTCCAGGCTGTGGCTTCTATTTTCGAAACATGCGTCTCAACGAGAGGCTTTGATGGCGAGCATGATTGCGGTTCTCGCTTGCCAAAACTTATATTTGACCGGTGCCTGTCTCATATTTAGATTCAAACATTCTACAGCAAGAAAACTTTCCAATGACAAGAAAATAAACAGAAAAATTATGTAAAACCGAAAAATAGGTATAAGGTGCGTATTTAAGTGCATGTGGTGATTACCATAATTGCAAACGTATTTTTAATAAAAATTTTATAAGAAATAAAAAATTGTTATGTGTTTTCTGGTACTTCAGCTTCGAGTTCTGAAAAAAAATTGTATTTGACCTTAGAAGTGTGGCAAACCTGCTTTTAAAATTAGCATTGAAAAAGAAAATACAATCAATATGTATTTTAAAAAAAATTTCATAATAGACTTGAGACATCGATATCACAATTGACGTACATAATATGTTTCCATTCTTCAAGAGACGGTCAAAGTAAACATTGCAGGAGATTGCAGCAAATCTTAATAACGCGGAAAGTATGTAATGGAAAATTAGATACGATTTAATAAAATCGTTTCCCCATTTCGTCATCGTTTTGTCGCAAAACCAGATTGTCGCTCTTGAAATTCGAAAGATTTCGTGATAAAGATGACCACATCATGTGAGGATCTTCATATCATTTCCTGCGTTAAATCATCGCAGTGACATTCACTATTTCTAGAAATTTTTATTATGAACTTCCTCTCTCTTTCCAAAAATTTTCACATTTTAAGCTTAAAGTTAAAATGTTTTTAAAAATTGCTCTAAGAATAAATTGATATAATATAAATAATAAATAATAATAATAATAAATAATAATATAATATAATAAATAATTGTATAGATAAAGAATTTGATAAAACATAGTACATATAATATGTACTATTATAGCTGCTTATTTATTTATACGTATTATTTTTCAGAGTACTTTGTACAAGAGATACACACAGAAAACTTTGTTAAACAAAAACAGGTTTGAATTAAATTCAAATAAATCTTTCAATAAGGTCAGATTATGCACTTGCTTGTTAAAAAAGTAATTTATCACTTGTGGCGTTAGGAGACTGAATTACATTTTTTTTTTCCAGTGAGAAATTTCCCATGCGTCCTTCTAACCAGGTCGCATTACAATTTTATCATTAGGGCTAGTTACTAAAAATATACCGCAAAGAGTGATCTCGATTAGGTTTCAAGGCCTTGGTCGGGGTCCCTTTATTTTTTTTTAATCCTTTTGCATCTCCCCTTCTTTGTCCCTCAACGTCATAAAAACCTCTTCCCACTTCCTCTTTCCTCCTTTTCTTGCCCTTGCTGCGATCATCATATGGTCATGCAGGATGAAACTGGTTTCACCATCGCGTGTTACATATGTACTCCAAAAAAGCCCACTTATCTAGTGAGTAGATTTTCCAGACTATCTGTCTTCAAAATTTCATTTAGTTTTATACCAACTTTGACTTCCCCTATTTCTAGGATTTTTTAATGCCTCAGAAACGTGAAAAATTTTTTATGGGGTTCTGGCAGGGTTCCTGTCAGTTTTCCATACTTCTAATGTGGCCCTAACCAAGTAACTGGCAAGGCCCACACAAGGCTTGTAACGCTTTGGCAGAATATTGCACTACTTGAGGAAAACTGGCCAGGACCTTGCCGGTGAACCCAAAAAAATGCCTTAGTAAATAGCCCACCTAGGAAAAACTGGTCAATAGTACATCACGATTAAAAAATTACTCTGGGGATTCATTATTCACAATATATGATTATTTAACTATTGAATTGTTTGAAAACAAAAGTCCTATTATAAAAAAGGGGTATTAATTATTATATAGAAACAATAAATGATTTTAAGAAATTTTTAAAGAATTTCAAAATACTTAATGGGAGTTTCAAGGTTTTAGAATATTAAAATTTTTTTTTTAATTATTTGAAGGGATTTTATATGATATTAAAGAACTTTATAAAGGATTTTTAAAAGATTTTAAAAAGATTTCAAGTGATTTTAAGGAATTTAAGAGGGTTTCAGGAAATTTCAAGTGATTCTGAGGAATTTAAAAGGATTTTAAGATATTATCCAAGATTTCCTAAAAGATTTCAGGAAAATTTAAAGCGATATAAATAGATTTCAATTTATTTTAAAGAATTTTTAAAGAATTCAGGGAAGTTCAAAGATTTTAAATTGATTTACACAGTTTATTAATTTGTCAAAGTATTTTAAATGATATCAAAAAATTTGAAAGTATTGTAAGAGAACTTTTAAGAATTTAAGGATTTTCAAGAAATTTTAAGTTATTCTAGGGAATTTAAAAGATTTTCCAAAAAATGTAAGGGCTTTCCAGAGTTTTCACAAGATTTAAAAAATTAGAAGATATCGTAAAGGACTTTAAGAGATTTTAGTAAATTTTAAGAGATTTAAAGTGATTTAAAAACGTTTTTAAGGAATTCCAAGAAAAGATCATAATACTTTCAGGACTTTCAATTATGGAAAAATATTTGTAAATATTGTAACGGATTTTTAATGAAGTTAAAAAATGTCAAAAAATTGCATAAGAATATGAAAAAATTGAAGAATTTTTAAGAAATTTCAGAGTTATTAAAACGTGCCAAAGGTTTTCTAAAGGTTTCTAGTGATTTTAAGGAATTGATCCGAAGAGTGTTTCAAGAAATTTCAAGTGATTGTAAGGAATTTAAAGATATTTCGGAAGATTATACAAAATTTCAATGATATCAAGATTTCCTAAAGGATATTAAGAAATTTTAAGTGGTTTCATAGGAAGTTTAAAGCGATTCCGGGAGATTTCAAGTGATTTTAAGGAATTTACGGAGATTTCAAGAAATTTTAAGCGATTATACGGAATTTAAAAGGAATTCGAAAGAATATAAGGATTTTCCAGAGCTTTCACAAGATTTAAAAAATTATAAGTTATTTTAAAGGATTTTAAGAGATTTTAGTAAATTTTAAGAGATTTAAAGTGATTTTAAGGAATTTAAAAGGATTTCAAGAAACTTCAAATGATTCTAGGGAATTTAAATATATTTCAAAAGATTATACAAAATTTCAATGATATCAAGATTTCCCAAAGGATATTAAGAAATTTTAAGTGGTTTTATAGGAAATTTAAAGCGATTTCAGGAGATTTCTAGTAACTTTATGGAATTTGTGGAGATTTAAAAAAATGTTAAGCGATTCTAGGGAATTTAAAAGGAATTCGAAAGAATGTAAGGATTTTCCAGAGCTTTCACAAGATTAAAAAAATTATAAGTTATCTTATATGACATTAAAATATTTTATTGAATTTTAAGAGATTTCAAGTTATTTTAAGGAATTTAAAAAGATTTCAAGAAATGTCAAGTGATTCTAGGGAATTTAAATATATTTCAAAAGATTATACAAAATTTCAATGATATCAAGATTTGCTAAAGGATATTAAGAGATTTTAAGTAGTTTTATAGAAAGTATAAAGCGATTTCTGGAGATTTCAAATGACTTTAATGAATTGAAGTAGATTTTAAGAAATTTTAAGCGATACTAGGGAATTTTAAAGGATTTCCAAAGAATATAAGAATTTTCTAGATCTTTCACAAGATTTAAAAATTATAAGATGTCGTAAAAGACTTAAAGAGTCCTTTACAATATAAACCTCTTGAAAACTGAAATTACTAAAAAAACTCTTTTTTTTAACTCCCTTTAAATCTTTAGTTATTAAAAATAATAAAAATAGTACAATCATAAAATGTAGTTTAATAATAATTTTCATGGAAACCTGTTTAATGTTCCTAGAAATGTCAACAATATACAAATTATTAAATTTTCCAATATATAAATATAACTATCTCTTATATTTTCATAAATAATCAAGTGTGAAAAATTTTGGGATAGCAAACTGAAGTAAGTCCGGCCATTGAGTTTAAAAGTACATTGCTTACGATAAGAACGGTTAATTCTTATACATAATGAGACTTGATAAGACTTTAACCTTGTACATACTAATTATTAATGAACCTATTTAGTTCAAATGTTCCTTAATTTCCTGTTATTCTTGTCTTTCTTATAACCGTTTCCTTCTTACATACATTATACACATATATGTATATGTATACGTTTTTCTCTCTTGTCATGACAAAAACTTATTGTTGCATTTTATTCTCTTGTTTGTTTTTATAGAAGAAAAGCTAACGATTTAGTTGATCCGCGTGCACGTGTTTAAAATCGATAGATGCGCATCCATCAATTTATTGAATCGAGTTCCGATGGAATTGTTTCTCGAGTGTACATTTAAGATCCAGTTTACGATACAAACATGACAAATGAGGCATTATCACCTCTGTTGATCTTGAGTGTAATTTCTTTATTTACATTTTCTATTTATAGTGCTTTGTTTTTCGATTTTCTACAACTATACTTATGTCAAAATTTTTCTATCTAAAAATATGCACTGACGAATTGATATTTCAGGTCTGTGATGAAGTTGGTTAAAAAAAGAACATGATTTATATATAATATATATATATGATTATAGAAGATAAGTTACTGATACAGATAAGCAACAATGATGAGTAAATTGATCCAAAACGTGTCCTTGATCTTAATGATCAGTGATCAGTGTCAGAGGTATATGCATAATGCGGGTAATTTAAGTAATTTACGCAACTTAAGATGATGTGCTCTATCGAACTGGCGCCTTTCATGCGCTTTTTTTTCTTTTATTCTGAACGATGTATGTAACAGATTTTTAAATTAATGTATCATTTATTATGCTCTTATCTCGCATTACTCGCATTTTATTATGACATTACTCACAATTTCAATTGTGTCTTCTTGACTACATTTAATCAAAATGTACTCTTGCATCAAACACTTAACGAAAATTGAAACATATGCGTTGAAGAAAATTGTACACGCTTTTCGCAAATACCTATATATCAGCAATAGATAAGCATTACTTTTTTTTATGTGCGCAATGTTGCAGTTAATGAACTAAACGCAGCGTTTAATGAGCGGTGAACGTTGGATTATGCATTCATACATGTACTTTCTGCTCGAGACGAGCTCGTAACCATTTACCAGGTTACATACACTTTACATGCAATCTGTCGAATGTACATTACGTATATATATGTATTATGTATAGTACGTATATACATTACACTTTTGTTCCGCATGCAATCAGAGAACATATCTTAGGTCCACTTGACTGCGAGAATAAAACATGTATGTATTGGTTATAAATTTGATCTGGGTACACGGAAAAAATTATTTTCTTAGATTTTAAAACAGTATTTGCTGACTTTCGGACACAGAGAAGTCAGAGAAAAGTATTATAATATTTCAGTGAATTTCATGAGATATTAGAAAAGAGTTTATTAATTTTTAGAACAGATTTCTAAAAATTTTGGAAATCTGTTCTAAAAATTAATAAACTCTTTTCTAATATCACATAAAATTCACTGAAATATTATAATACTTTTCTCTGACTTCTCTGTGTCCGAAAGTCAGCAAATACTGTTTTAAAATCTAAGAAAATAATTTTTTTCGTGTAGTAATAGTATGTTCAGTGGAAAATTATATTAATTATATTGTATAATTATTATTATATTAACCCTATTTAAAATAGGGTTCTGACGAGGCCCTGGTCGGCACTTCTATATTCGATAAAAATATTTTAATATTATTGGGTATTTATCAGGAAATGATATTGTAGTAATATATCTAATTAATATTCAATTTATTGATAATGAAATAGGGCATTGAAAAGTTTCTCACGTTGAAACCAAGCATCAGGTAAAAATAAGGAAATTCTAACGTTTTTCATATTTGATTATTATACTAGAGATTTAAAGGGTTTTTAACAAATTACAAGAATTTATAGTAATTTCAGTAAATTTCAAGAGGTTTAACAGATTTTAAAGAACACCAAAACATTTTTGTATGTTTTAATATCTTTGAAATTTTTTTAGTTTTCTCATATTCTTTTAAAACACATTGACATTTTTGAAGTTTATTAAAAAACACTTACATTATTTACAAATATTTTTAAATAATTGAAAATTCTGAAAGTATTATGATTTTTTTCGGAATTCTTTAGAAACTTTTTAAAATCACTTGAAATCTCTCGAAGTCGCTTCAAACTTTGAAAATCTGTAAAATCTTTTGAAATATCTTTAAATTCCCTTAAAAATCACTTAAGATCTTGTGCAAATTCTTGAAAATCATTAAATTCTTTGAAGTTCTTTTAAAATCGTTTAAAAATTTTCAATATCATTTAAAATCCTTTGAAAAATTAACAAATTAATTTAAAATCTTGGAACTCTACAAAGTTCTTTCAACATTCTTTAAAATTTAAAAATTTTTTTTAATTTCCCAGAATCACTTGAAATTTTTCGAAACCCTTTTAAATTCCTTAAAATCACATGAAATCTTTAGAAATCCTTTGGCATGTTTTAATAACTCCAAAATTTCTTGAAAATTGTTTACTTTTTTCATTTTCTTTTAAAATACTTTGACATTTTTTAACTTCATTAAAAATCCCTTAGAATATTTACAAATATTTTTAAATAATTGAAAGTCAATATTATTATTGAATTGATATTCAATATCATTTATTAAAATCCTTTGAAAAAATTAACAAATTGTGTAAATTAATTTCAAATCTTTTGGAACTCTTTAAACATTCTTTAAAATAATTTTAAATTAGTTTATATCGCTTTAAATTTACGATATCTTATAATTTCTAAATCTTGTGAAAGCTCTGGAAAATCCTTACATTTTTTGAAAATCCTTTTAAATTCTCCAGAATCACTTATTTCTTGAAACTCCTTAGAATCCTTAAAATCACTTGAAATCTTTTATTGACTCACATAAAATCTTTTCACATAATTCTTGAAAATCCTTAAATTCTTGGAAGTTCTTTTACAATTTTTTAAAAATCTTCAATATTATTTTTAATTCTTTGAAAAAATTAACAAAATATATAAATTAATTTAAAATCTCGTAACTCCCCTGAATTCTTTAAACGTTCTTTAAAATAAATTAAAATCTATTTATATCGCTTTAAATTTTCCTGAAATCCTTTAGGAAATCTTGATATCTTTGAAATCTTGGAAAATATCTTAAAATCCTTTTAAATTCCCTAGAATCACTTGAAATTTCTTGAAACTCTTTTAAATTCCTTAAAATCACTTGAAATATCTTAAAATTCACTAAAATCTCTTAATGTCCTTTACGATAACTTATAATTTTTTTAATTTTGTGAAAGCTCTGGAAAATCCTTACATTCTTTGGAAATCCTTTTAAATTCCCTAGAGTCACTTGAAATTTCCTGGAACCCTCTAAATTTCCTCAATATCACTTGAAATATTTATAAATCCTTTGGCATCCTTTCATTTTTCGAAACCCTCTTAAATTCCATAAAATCTCTCAAAGTCCTTTACGATATCTTATAATTTTTTAAATCTTGTGAAAGCTCCGGAAAGTCCTTAAAATCACTTGAAATTTCATGAAACCCTTTTAAAGTCCTTAAAATCACTTGAAATCTCTTAAAATTCACTAAAATCCCTTAAAGTCCTTTACGATATCTTATAATTTCTAAATCTTGTAAAAGCTTTTGAAAATCCTTACATTTTTTGAAAATCCTTTAAAATTCTTCATTATCATTTACAATCCCTTCAAATACTTAAAAAAAAAACTTAATACTCTAAAATCTTGAAACTCCCGTTAACAATTTTGAAACTCTTCAAAAATTTCTTAAAACCACTTATTGTTTCTATATAATTAATACCTCTTTTTTATAATAGGATTTTTGTTTTTAGAAAATTAAATAGTTAATAATCATACATTGCGAATAATGAATCCGCCGAATAGTTTTTGGGGAATTGTTCAGTCATTCCTAGGTGGGATATTTACTAGGGCATTTTTTGGATAAACTAACAAGGCCCTTGCCAGTTTTCCTCAAGTAGGGCAATATTCTGCCAAAGGGTTACAAGCCTTGTGTGGGCCTTGCCAGTTAGCCTGGTTAGGGCCATATCAAAAGTAAGGAAAACTGACCAGGGCCCTGTCAGAACCCCATAAAAATTTCTTCACGGTATTTACATATGAAAATTTTCTTTAGAATCTCTTATAGCACTCTATGCTCGCCAGCTTTTTGATTATTGTTGACCCTCTCCTATTGAATTCAGATATATGGTCCAAAATGATTTGTGATCTTGACCGTGATATTGTTATGTCATGTGATGTCGAATAATTATATATATATATATTGTATATTGTATATTGTATATATTAAAGAATCTTCTGTACGGTCGGCGACCGCGAATCTGAGAAGCACGCGTCAAATCAATTTTAATTCACGCGTATCATTGTCAAAGTCCACACTGTGGAATTAAAAAGGTCAATGTGATTAATTGAGTCGATATATATTTCTAGGATGGAGAGGAGGCGCCCTCATTGGTTATGCTAGTGTGCACCACATCGAGATATGAGGATGTGACGTATAGCTGCTAGTTTCGTTAATTCGACATTGCGTCAACCATTTTATTAAACACACACGATTTGCAAATCTTCCGCAGGAGACAAACGACCTGATTCTCGTCCATTGTTTCAATCCTGAGCCCGACAAGAATAAGCACGTTTTATTGATTCGATTAAAAAACGATGCATAAGAAACTTGAAAATAAGAGATGTAATTCCCAGCTCTGATGGCATGTTTCAAAATTGATATTGATCATATAGCTTTACTCATAATTAAACATAATTAAACTCTGTAAATAATAATAATCGTACAAAAGTGTCTATCTGCGATTTTCTCCTCTTGTATTCACTTCAAACTGAAAAATTCTTCTCTTATCACGAATTCTGCATTTATTTCAAAGCTACATAATCTCATTAAGAATAAAAGTTCTGATTGTAATTGTAAATTCCTATCAAAACCGGATGATTGAATAAAAAAAAAATGATGAAAAGTGAGCTGGAATTCTTGTAATGAGATTTTTTACAGATTCAGGGCCGTTTTCAGACTTGGGTCCTAGCTCATGAATAATTCGAAATCGAAAGTTTGCCAAAGGAGAATAAAGTCAAATCAAATCACGAGAATCGCAGGAAAGACTGCTGGGCTTGATCGTAACGTGCTGATAACCTCGCACGTTTTTTTTCTGTGTTCTTTCTGGTTTGCTTCAGCCTTCACTGATACAAGACCTGATTTCTTCCTCTTCTTCTGTCTGTGTTGCCGATCACGTGCGTCGAATGCAGTCCTATTTCAGCGAGCTCAGGGAGATTGATGGACGTACTTCGATCTTTCAAGATGACAAAGATTTACTTTCACCTCTTTAAAAGGACATTCCGACTGTATTCTTTCACAAATGTGAAGAGCAGAATGTGGTACACACTGAGTCATGATATCAATTCATTCAACTTGAACATAGCTTACAAGTAAGAAAAATTTCTCTAAAACTCTTCTTTCACCTTCAAACGTATTCAGAGTTGCAAGAGATTCAATTTCTAGAGAATCAAACTGGAAAGAGGCAGAATTGTCCATGTATCGAGTATATAAGTAATTATCTTAAATTGAGTTTGTAAGGACGATCAGATTAATTTGAAAGGAAGTTTTGAGGAAGTTGCTTTGATTGAGCAAGGACCTAGATATCAGACCTAACTCAGTCAGCCACATCACTCCATATCCGGTTTTATCCTGTAAACTGCAAGTCTATTTGTGAATATGTATATTGGGTCTATGATCTCGACACTCGTGCTTAACGGTACCGTATGTATGACATAATGATAACGCGCAGTTGACCGGTGTTCCACGTAGGGTAAAGCAAAATGTGACAGAAATTAGAATCACTTCTTTCCAGCCAAGGACGTCCCGAGCACGTGAAGCTTATAAAAATGAACAAATCAGAAAAAAGTGTGTCGAGAAGTAATGAAAGATGCCTTGAATTGCAGAGGCGATTTCGAAAATAAGAGGATATTAGAGGTCAAGTGAATTTATAAAGTATTTGTAAATTCAAAGTATTTGTAAATTCAAAGTATTTTGTAAATTCAAAGTATTTTGTAAATTCAAAGTATTTTGTAAATTCAAAGTATTTTGTAAAT
>CAJFCO010000403.1:910772-941460 GCA_904066015.1 Synergus gifuensis
ACAAAGTATTTTGTAAAAGCAACATTTTCCACACTTGACTATTTATGAAAATATAAAAGATGGTTATATTTATATATTGGAAAATTTAATAATTTGTATATTGTTGGCAAACACGGAAGAATATATTTCTAGGAAGTTTGAATAGGTTTTCATGAAAATTATTATTAAACTACATTTTATGATTACTAGCAGACAACACGCGCGCTCCGCGCGCGTTTATTTTGTTTTTCTTTTTACAACTTCCAAGTCATTCCAAAACCAATCAGATTTGAAACTATTATGAAACCACTTTTTTAGAAAGTAATTTCAAGAGCTTTCTAGAAATTTTAAGGGAATTTGACGATTTTTAAGTGATTCTTACGAAATTCAAAAGAGTTTTAGGATTTTAAAAATATTTCGTGGAATTTTAAGGGATTTTAGGATATTTTATGAAATTTTAAAGGAATTTTAAAAATTCTTAGCGATTTTAAAAGGGATTCTAAATGTTTTGAAATTTGGAGAAATTTTAAGAGGTATCTAAGAATTTAAAAAGATTTCAATGATTTTCAGCGATTTCTAAGGTTTTCGTGAAATTTTAAGGAATTTCAAAAGGTTTGTAAGAATTTTATCGGGCTTTAAGGAATTTTAAATGTTATCCTGGAATTCCAAAGAATTTTAAGATATTTTAAAAGATTTCTAAGAATTGAGAGGGGTTTGAAATTTCTAATAATTTTAAGTGATTTCAAGAGATTTTTGAGAATTTTAAAAGATTTTATGGAATTTGATAAGATTTCTAATGGTTTTAACGAATTTTACAGATATAAAAGGATTTTAAATATTACCGTAAAATTTCAAGAATTTTTAAAAATTCGTCAGGGAATTTTATGGAGGAATTTCAAAAGATTTTTACGACTTTAAAAAGATTTAGTACAATTTAAAAGGATTTCAAAGGCTGTACATTTTTTAAGGGCTTTCAAGAAATTAGTCGATTTTTGAAAGACATTGTGGAATTTTTATGTATTTGATGGAATTTATGAGATTTATAATAATTTTAAAAGATTTCAAGAGATTTTTCAAATTTTAAAAAAATTTTGTAGAATTGTTAATTATTTCATGGAATTTGACGAGATTTCAAATGATTTACAGGGATTTTAAATGTTAAAGAATTTCAAGACGTTTCTAGGGTTTTTTTTTAGAGATTTTCATGAATTTTAACGTGTATTTCAAAAGATTTATGATTTTGGAAATTTTTGTAGAATTTTAAGGAATTTCATGGAATTTTATGCTAACAGAATTCAAGAGATTTTAATGATTTTTACAAGACATCGCATGTTTAAGGATTTTATTAAATTTTATGAGATTTCTAATAATTGTAAAGGATTTGAAGAGATTTTTCTGATTTTTAAAATACTTTATGGGATTAAAAGGAAATTAAAACTTGTCAGGGAATTTTATTGAAGGATTTCAAAAGATTTTTATGATTTTTTAAAAATATTTTGTAGAATTTAAAAGGATTTCGAAGTTTTTTGTAAAATTTTAAGAATTTTCAAGAGATTTTTCTAGTTTTTAAAATATTAAAAAATTTTTAAGGATTTCATGTAACTTGATGAAATTTCTAATGATTTTAAAAGATTTTAAATGTTAAGAAATTTGAAGAGGTTTCTAGGAATTTTAAGATTTTTTAACGAATTTTAAAGAATTTCGAAGATTTTTGTGAAATTTTAAAGGAAAAAATTTTTAAATTTCTTTTTTTTTCCTACAAATTCAAGTCATTCAAAAGCCAATCAGGTTTACAACAACAATGTATGCGAGATTTTCGAGACATTTCGTGACACCACTTTTTTAAGATAGGATAAAAATCCCTTACAATATTTACAAATATTTTTAAATAATTGAAACTCCCGAAAGTATTATGACTTTTTTCAGAATTCCTTAAAAACTTTTTAAAATCACTTGAAATTTCTCGAAATCTTTAAACTTCCTATAAAACCACTTAAAATCATGTAAAAATTCTTGAAAATCCTTAAATTCTTGGAAATTCTTTTACAATTCTTTAAAAATTTTCAATATCATTTAAAATTCTTTGAAAAAATTAACAAAATGCGTAAATTAATTTATAATCTTGTAACTCCCCTAAATTCTTTAAACATTCTTTAAAATTACTTAAAATTCATTTATATTGCTTTAAATTCTTCTGAAATCCTTTAGGAAATCTTGATATGTTTAAAATCTTGAAAAATATTTTTAAATCATTTTAAATTCCCTAAAATCACTTGAAATTTCTTGAAACCCTCTCAAATTCCTTAAAATCACTTGAAATTTCTTAAAATCCACAAAAATCTCTTAAACTTCTTTACGATATCTTACAATTTTTTAAATCTTGTAAAAGCTCTGGAAAATCCTTACATTCTGTAGAAATCCTTTTAAATTCCCTAGAATCACTTGAAATTTCTTGAAACCCTCCTAAATTCCTTAAAATCACTTGAAATCTTTTAAAAATCCTTTATAAAGTTCTTTAATATTATATAAAATCCCTTAAAATAATTTAAAAAAATTTTTAATATTTTAAAACCTTGAAACTCCCATTAAGTATTTTGAAATTCTTTAAAAATTTCTTAAAATCACTTATTGTTTCTATATAATAATTAACACCTCTTTTTTATAATAGGACTTTTATTTTCAGAAAATTAAATATTTTAATAGTCAAATATTGTGAATAATGATTCCGCAGAATAGTTTTTTAATACAGATGGGGCATTGACCAGTTTTTTCTAGGTGGGGTATTTACTAAGGCATTTTTTGGGTAAACTGACAAGGCTCTGACCAGTTTTCCTTAAGTAGGGCAATATTCTGCCAAAGGTTTACAATCCTTGTGTGGGCCTTGCTAGTTAATCTGGTTAGAGCCACATCAGAAGTAGGGAAAACTGACCAGGACCCTGTCAGAACCCCATAAAAAATTCTGCACAGGAGGTTAATAATTCCAAATTACAAAAAATACTTTAAGTAACATCTCCAGTTCTCCACTCTTTTAACAATTAAAGAATAATCAGACTTTTAAAAGCTGAATTTGCAAATAATTTTCAAGACACTTATGCACACCAACGCATACTTCATTCTTATCGCCTACGCAGTTAATAGTGAACGTCGTCCAACTTAATTGTGAAAACAAAAAAGAGCAAGGTAATTTTTGAATTGAGAGTTTTGCAAAAAATGCAGAATAACGAGTCCACGTGTACGATAATGATAAAATAGTTGGTGAACTAAAGTACCTAGCTCGAACTCATTACAATGAAAGAATTACATCAGCAATCAACATAATTATATCCAGATTTAGTTGCCTCTATACCTGGCGCCATTAAGACCTAACAACTAACGACTAATGACATCAGTGCAAAAATTAAGCGGACTTCTGCTGATTTGCGCGAGTGCATAATCGTCGGAAGTCGACTAGAAGGAAGAGTGGCGTAATTGTTTGACCTTAGCAGACGTTATGTGACTGAACAAAGGTTATTAACAAAATTTTATAAGAATTGATTTCATATTCCATTGTGTGTGAAAACAAACCAAACTTTCTATAGAATTTATATCAAGATTACTCTTTTTGTGAGAAAAAATATGTACCAAATGTTTTGAACGTTCAAATGAACGAAATATTTTTTCAATATTATTATAAATTAAAGATTATATTTCAACTAAAACTAACCAGACATTATAAATGTCTTCCATATTCTTCCATAAAAAATTAATGTTAATGAAAATGAATTAATGTTTTAAAACTGTTTATAGTTTAAAATACAATCAATACAATTCGTTCATTTGAACGCTCAGAACTTAAACCACATGAAAAAATATACAGTCGCCTCTCTTTACCTTGCCGCGCTCGGGACCGTAGGAAGTAATTTTCCTGGAAATGATGTTCCCACAACAGCACTTATAACCGCTTATAACTAGCTTATAAATAGCTCATAACAGTGAGAAGATCTAAAACATTGACGGCAACGTAAAGGGAGAGCGAAACCATTCTCGGACGCCGAGTCATCGCGGTCGTGGTGGGGGGAGAGCTCGATCGAGAATTAAGGGGAAAGGCAAGGTAAAGAGTGGCAAGGTAAAGAGAGGTGACTGTAGATCGCATTTCACTATTTTTGGCAACACACTTGAAATATTGAATTGCAATTATATTGAATTAATATTGCATTTTAATGCCTTAATTAGCAAATGCATATTTTTGAGTTGACTGAACTGGGTAAAATATTACATACCAAGTTGGAAGAGTAGAAAGAGAAGATTGTTTTTAGCACTTTTTTATGTGGGCAGAGTTAATACAAGTGTTGATACCAGACGCTGATCCCATTAAGTTACGAAAAGGAATTAGCAGAACGTCTAATATAAAATAGATAATGCATGTTAAAGTAAACATTAACTGTCTCAAGTTACTCAAGTACTCGTACTTATGTGCGACAGAAATTGTCCAATGAAGTATATGTATGTGTATAATTAGCGAAATATAACACCTTTTCCTCAAGGCATAAAAGTGAGCAAGAAAAAAAATATATTGTGAAATACCGCTGTTTTTTTCATACGAATAGTTTGCTTAATTGATAAAAAAGAGTCATATCATGCCTAATATATTTACGGGGGGGAAAGTCCAATTCAGAATTTGAATTCTTTTACAATTTAAATATTCTGAAGATATCTATCTGTTAGGCCTAATAAATAAAAAAAAGAATAAAAGAATCATCAAAATATGAAAGAGATCCCAACTTGAAAAACGTCCAGTGCAAACCTAGATTTAGGAAGTAAGAACATTTTATCATGAAAACCATTATTTCTCTTATCTTGAAGTTTTTATGCAAGACAAAAAAACTAAAATGTAAAAGAGCTTGTTGCTTTTTTTTTTTTGTTTTTATCAATAAGCAAGGCCATACACGACAAATTTGCAACGAGCCTTCAAATGTAGGAAGTAAAACAAGCAGACAATAAATGCAAATCGTCATGGAAATTTCCGCACCTTTTATGCGCTTGGGCGCAAGCGCAAACGCTCTCTACCTTTCGCCTTTTCTCGCTTCTTCTTTCTCTTTTTCTAAACCAAACTCTAAAGTCACAGAGCTCTCTCTCTCTCACACTCTCTTTCTCTCTAACACAAGTGCCATATAATAAATGTGCGAATGGAACATATTAAACTGATTAAAATGCGTGGTTGACGTAGACCTTCACCCGCGAAACATTCGCTCCACATTTATAGTCGTACTGTTTTATCAAATTGCGTCCGCACTACGGTTTTTGTCGCCTGCTGGAATAAACGAAGATAAAGAGAACCGCAAAGTCACGCGACTCATTGAGATTAAGACCACTACTTTACCCCAGTCAATAACAGTCAATAATAGAGGACGTGAAACTAGTTTCTGGATATAAGGAAGCTTATGTAGAAACTTAGATGGCTTTCCGAACGTTGACTCTGCCACAAAATCGATCTCTTTATATTTGGTTGAAGTTTCAGACGTCTATAATCTGACGATTTTTTTTTTCGATTTATTCCCGGTAAGAAGGCTTATATAGAATAGAATTGAAAATTGCAATTACTTTGAATACCTGATTTTCCCTGAGTTCTCTTATATCAGAAAAATATAATTTTCAAATTCAGTTCATTATTATTATATATTATTATTATTATAGTTTATTATTCAAATTGAGGATAATGTATTACATATAAAACCAATTCAAATTTATTGAATTCAACTGAATAGATCCTTCCTATCTTATATTCAAAAGTGGATAATTCAAAAAATTTTTTGTTAAAAAATGAAAAAAAAAAAAAATTTAACTCATACAAATTTGTGAATTTTCAAACAAAATTTAAAATCCTATGTACTTCGACAGAAAAACAATTGTAAATTAAGAAAAAAAATTTTTTTTTGTTCCAGATGACACACCAGGACTGCTACGTTGCACACCGTTTTCATCCTGCAAAAATTATTTTTTCGTTTCTTATACTACAACGACGCCATTTTGTTGTAAATATATAAATAAAAAATGTTTTTGAGAACATTAATATATGTGTAATAAAGTCCTAAAATTTTTTTTATCCACCACATACAACTCGAGAAAAAAAGATTCATAAAATAAGCTTCTTTTTTCGACGCGCCTCAGATTTTTTAATTTCAAGGGATTTCAGAAAATTTCAGAAATTCTAAAAGGATTTTTAGAGATTTATAGTGATTTTAAGGAATTTCAAGGAATAAAAAGACTAAAGGATTCTAAAAAGAGTAGAAAATAGTTATCAAAAGGTTTTTTCAGATATTTTATAAATAAAAATTATAAAAGGATTGTAATAGATTTAGAGTGATTTTAAGGAATTTCAAGGATTAAAAAGACTAAAGGATTCTATAAAAAAAAAGTAGAAAATAGTTATTCAGATATTTTATAAATAAAAATTATAAAAGGATTTTAAGAGATTTATAGTTATTTTAACTGATTTTACCGAATTTGAAGCAATTTGAAGAGATTTCAAGAAATTTTAAAAGATTTTTAGGATTTTTAAAAGTTATCCTGAAATTTTAAAACATCATTAAATTAAAATTTTTAATATTTTAATTTTTAAAGTTTTCGTACTTTTTATATTAAAATACCTTCTAAATTTTTAATCTCATTTTTATAACCCTTTTAAAAACATTTTAACTATCTAGAAACTTTGGGTGAATTGCTTGAAATCTTTTAAATTCTTCTTAAATCCTTAAAAGAAATTATAAATTCTCTAGAATCCTTCTCTAGAATTATTTAAAACATTTTGAAATCGTTTAAAATATTTCGAAATCCCTTTGAATTCCTTAAAATTACTTGAAAGATCTTAAAATCTCTTGAAACTTTTTTAACTTCCTTAAAATCATTTTAAATGACTTGAAATCTGTTGAATATCTTTTGAAATCTTTTTAATTCCTTCGAAATTTATTAAAATTCCCTAGAAATTCTTGAAATTACTTAAAATCTTTAAAAAAATCACTTCACTTTAAAAAAAGTGAAAATAAACTTTATATATTAAACTTTAAATAAATTTAAATCAATTTAACTTTAATATTCAAACTTTAATATTAAACTTTAATATTAAACTTTAAATCACTTCACTTAAAAAAAAAACACTTAAATCTTTAAAAAAATCTCTTCAAATTCCTTTAACTTCCTTAAAATCATTTTAAATGGCTTGAAAACTGTTGAATATCTTTTTGAAATCTTTTGAATTCCTTCGAAATTCATTAAAATTCCCTATAAATACTTAAAATTTTTTGAAATTCATTAAAAATCACTTAGAATCTCATGAAAATGAGATTCTTAAAAGTGTGTCTTGAAATCTCTTCAAATTCCTTTAACTTCCTGAAAATCATTTTAAATGGCTTGAAATCTGTTGAATATCTTTTGAAATCTTTTGAATTCCTTCGAAATTTATTAAAATTCCCTAGAAATTCTTGAAATTTCTTAAAATCTTTAAAAAATCACTTAGAATTTCATGAAAGTGAGATTCTTAAAAGTGTGTCTTGAAATCTAGTGACATTGATAAAAATTTCTGAAAAATTCTTTTGATAACTCTTTCGAACTTTTTTAAAAATTCACAAAAATCACTAAAATGAAATAAAATCTCTCAGAATCCTTTAACAATTTTTTATATCTCTTAAAGTCTTTTTATCCCTTAAAATTCCCAAAATTTCTTAGAACTCTTTTTAAAATCCCATGAATTTTCCTTAAAATTCTTTAAAGTCTCTATACGAAATCCCTTAAAATCTTTGAAAATCTTCGAAAATCTCTTAAAATCCCGAGCAACGCCACGTAAATTTCTCTTAGTAAATAAAAATAAAATAAAACAGTTTTATTAACTATTTTCATATTCTTAATCCAGTAAATGTAAAAAATAAAATAAAATAAAAAAAATTCGTCACACTAGACGTCTGAAACTTCAACCCAATTCTCTTTGTGTCCTTATATCCTTATTATTATTTATTTCTTTATGTTCTTTTATTTCTTACTTATGATATGTAATACTTTATACTAACTGTCATCTAGAGCGCTGAGTTTAGTACTTATAGTTCCAAGGACAAACAAAACAAGGGTGGAAGAAAAATATTGACCTTGAATGGTATTTCTTTAGAGACGGAAATAGATTCCTCTTGCCGCGAAGAATTTCATTGAAATGATAAAAGGAAGAAATAGGAGGCGATCAAATTTAAAAGCATTAAAACGTCTGAAAAATTCCAAGGGAAAAAAAAAAACAAAAGAAAAAACATAAGAATTTGAGAAGCTTTGCAAGCCATCATTTTCAATTAAATGCCATTATTAGTCATATTTGTATTTCTCAATTTATAGCTATAGCTTTTGTAAACTGTCGAATTTGAATTAATATGCAAATTAAAAACCTTAACTCTACAATAATCAATGAATATTTAGTGTTCAATTTTCATTCTGTGAAATCCGTTAAATCTGATTTAGAGAGTTCACAGAAATTACACAAGGCTAATAAAATCGAACATATATGTATTAAAAGCAGTCGATTTCTATTACTGTCGTCTGCAGTGCATGAAGCCTAGATGTTTGTTAAGTACACTACGCCAATATCCAATATGTAACAGTAGACGACAGTTATGTTATATCATAATTTTCCACTTGTCATTATTTCGCTACTTTATATTTATTTTCTTATTAAAAAAAAAACATCTTTTCTATTTGAATGATATACCTTTATATCCTTGATTTTTTTATTGTTTGATATCGTTCGTTAACTTTTACTGCACAAAACCAGTTTGCGGAGTTCACATAAGCTTAGATGATCATTTAATATCAAATGACTATCAAATGGCAGCTCAATTCTTAGAATTATATATATAGTCAAATCTAGTCCATGAAAAAAGTGTGTGAGAAATCGGCAAATGAGTTGATCGAGAGTAGCGAAACATTTTAGTGGCGCTGACCTGATTGGAGTCCATTGACGTTATATTACGAATCCCCTATAGTTATCTTTAGCGTACAGCCGAGGCCAAGACAAGACACTACTACTACAAATGAAAATCTGCAGCGAATTTGCTATCGAGAATCACGTGCCTGGCTATTATATTATAGTATCTACGCCTATGCATAAAGCCTTCAATTTTATTAAAGACGAAACTCTTCTCTGCTCTTCTCTGATTTTAAATCAATCATCTTAAAATTACGTCACTTGTCTTCATCTCAATCTTCAACATTCACGATATATATAAAATATTGGGATATTTTAATATTTGTATATTTATGTACCAACAGTTTTGAACGCTCAAATGAACGAATTTTTGTATTGATTGTATTTTAAACTATAAACAGTGTTAAAATATTTATTTATTTGCTCAGAACATATCTTATAAAACTTTGTCATTGACACATTTAAAAAGAACAATTCAGAAGTATAAAAAGATTTTCTTTTATGTAAAAGGACATTAAGGCAAAGAGAGTGCAAAAAAAAAGGAGAAACAGCAACTTGGCACTGAACACATTTCACAGATGCAAAAAAATTTTCCAGTACAGGTAGAGATAAGAGATCTCGAAAAGATTCCAGAATTTACGTAACAGAGAGACATAATTCTTGAGTATTTAGAATTAATGGAAAAGGCCGTTCCTGCAAAGACATGAATCAGAGATAACGGACAGCTGTCTGCCATCCAATCGATCATGGCCTGTACGGATCAATGTGTCGGTCCTTCTTAACTTTTTTCAGGAAACGGATGTACACTGGTCAGGTTTTTTACGTATAAAGTATATATATTATCAGTCATCATTTTTAAAGAGAAGCTATTTAGAGATTACGCGTGCATTTCGTTCCACCTATTTATATTCATTGATTACGTGGCTTTCCAATCTATTTTGCAGATAAGTGATGTCACTTGTAAGTGATTCAGAATCAGAAAGATATATATATGTATATGTATATGTATATATATATGCCGGTCTTTATTTGCAGATATCGCGTATTTGCCAAATACAGAACACATAACATATATCGTCTAAAAGAATCGAAATCTCGAAGAGATCCGAAAAAAGTTTATCAAATGCATCACATCCTGAGTCATAATTAATTTCATTCAAGTCTGAGCTTAACAAAAAAATATATAATTGATTTTCCACTAAATGGATCCATTCGTCTCGGCCAATTAATTCCACATCACTGTAAATCCACAGAACCGTGAAAATTCCTTCTTTTCGATTTTATAGTTCAAAAAACAACAATAATGGCATGTATTTCAATTAAATAAAGTGTAAACAATACATTTATTTGGAGATAAAAATACTTATATGATTGGGTGGCAGTGAACCCGTTATCCCGATGACGTTATCTGAGTTTATATAAGCATGGGGAAGTGACGTAAACTAACTCATTCAAAAGACCATTTTTGCTCGTTTATCGCAACCTTCGTGGATAAGATTTTATAAAAAATATATAGTTCTGTCACCTCAACTCAGTACCGGTCTATTTCTGTCGATAATTGATTCTTACAAAGGAAATTTAAAAAGGATATACCTATTCTTTTGTATATTCGAAAATTTGAATTGCTAATGTGGTTTAAGTTCTGAGCGTTCAGATGAACGAATTTTTGTATTGATCGTATTTTAAACTATTAACAGTTTTAAAACATTCATTCATTTGCATTAACATTCATTTTGTATGGAAGAATATGGAAGACATAATGTCTATGGTTATTTTTAGTTGAAATATAATATTTAATTTATAATAATATTGAAAAAGTATTTCGTTCATTTGAACGTTCAAAACTTTTGGTACATCCCTTCATTTCAATTTCCTCCATATATAAGGAAATAATACGAAAACAAATCAATAAATCCTCTTGTTTCTCGAATTACAAGATGCTTCTAATTCACAGAATTATTAATTCTTATAAATCTGAGAATTTAGGATGAATCAAACACGTGGCGAGTCCAATTAACTCATTTTGTAAACATCAAATTGTCCCCAAGTGATCAATGAAAATATTTATAAAAATATAAATAAAACCACCTAAAAACGTATAGACTAAACTTACCGCGAAGTTACCCCCATGCATTGGCGTTGTACCTTGCTTCGTCTTGTGCGACATGATTATCGACACTTTACTTCCTCCTAGTAAATATTTCTCCCAGTATCCGGTCTTCGCACTCCAAATGCACTAAATTAAAGATATTTAATTCCTTACACACACCTGCACAGCTCAAATCAATTGATATAGATTGAAATTTTCCAAAATGACAAAATGGAATTTTGAAACGATTCTTTTATAGGAAATCAATTCCTATCTTCCTTTGCCGTTTTGCAAAAACGATTTTTCAACCCGTCTCGTGCGATCTTGTTGTTCGTGTAATTTATCTAAGTGAAAATGATAAATGTATTGATATTATGGTAATAAATAAACAAACTGATATTTAAAAATTTGCCGCCGAGTGACTCTGGCGGTAATCGCGCGAGATCTCAACAAGGAATGAGGTTCGCGTTGTGGGAAGTAGTGGTGGTTCTCAAACAAACCCCCACTCAAGCCCATATGACCCTCCTTCTCTTCTCCAACTCAGTTGACGACACCCCCTCCCAAAAACGCGTCATGCAGCCCTTCTACGGTGTCGCACATGTTTTCCCCCTCCAACGAACTTTATCCCCGCCGTCGCGACGCTTCTTTACGTAAAGCGTCGCATTGGCGTAACTACTTTGTTGCCATTCAGAAATTAAATTTTTTAATTTGTCCGGACTTTTGTTCTTCGCAACTATTTTCAGGTTTATATTATTTTAGTCAAGGAAAATTATAGTCGAAATAAAAATTAAAAAAGAAATAGAAATAAAAATAGAAATAGAAATAGAAATAAAAATAGAAATAGATATAAAAAAAATAGAAATAAAAAATAATTTAATTGTATTTCTACGCAGGGGGGCTGAAAAATAAAAATAGATAACACTACAGATGTTACCTACCTTTTTACATAAACTTTTTTAATAACTTTTTTTATATACTTTTTTCTAGTATTTCAATTACATATAAGGGCTATTCAAAATTGTTCAGCTTCAATTTAAAAAATTAGAATCCTCCCTCCCTTTACCTTTGACAATTTGTATTTTATTATTAGGAACTTTTGATACACCATTTTTCTAACCAACAGACAGTTTCCCTTTTACTTGATATAAAGAAGACCTAATTGATTCACATTTTTTTTTCTCGATTTTTTTTCGTAACTAATTTTTGAATGTCTTGTAACCCTGTTGGATGTGAAAAGATAAAAAGTCTATCTATTTGAATCTTTTTTACTATTTGGGATTTAAATAGAAAAGAAAAATGAATCCAAAATAATGTATCCATTCCTATCTCTTAAAATTCCCAGAAAAATTCTTGAAATTTTACCGTAACATTTAAAATCTCTTTATATCTTTTATACCCCTTAAAAATATTACAAAGAAATCTTATCAAATTCCATGAAATCCTTTAAAATTCTCACAAATCCACGTAAATATATTAGAAAAATCTCTTGAAATCACTTAAAATTATTATAAATCTCATAAAATTCCTTAAAATTTCAGAATAATATTTCAAATTCCTTAAAACCTCATAAAACTCTTACAAATCTTTTAAAATCCCTTAAAATTTCACGATATATCCTAAAATCCCATACAATTCTACAAAATCGTTTCAATATCCTAAAAATCTCTTAAATTTTGTAAAAATCACTTAAGAATCGTTAAAAATACACATAAACACCTACTAAATCATTAATCTCTTGAAATCTATGTTAAAATTAGTAAAAACCTCTAAAAATTCCTAGCAACCTCTGGAAATTTCTCAACTCTTGAAATCTCTTAAAATCATTAAAGATTTCATCAAATTCCATGAAATCCTTAAACATATTACAAAATCTTTTATAAATTAGAAATATTTGTTGAAAACCCTTAAAATTTGACGAAAACCTTCGAAATCTTTGTAAATTCTAGAAAATCTTTTAAAAATCATAAAAATCTTTTGAAATCACTCAATAAAATTCTTTGACAAATTTTAAAGTCCTTTAAATCACATAAAATATTTTAAAAGTAATAAAAATCCCCTGAAATCCGATTGAAATCTGATCAAAGTTCTGAAAACCTCTTAAAATTCCAAAAAACTTCTTGAAATTCTTTAAAATTCAATAAAATAAAACAATAAACATTTAAAATCCCTTCATATCATTCAAACTCCATTAAAAGTATTAAAGATCTCGTCAAATTCCATGACATCTTTAGAAATTCAAATTAGAAAAATCAATATAAAAGTCAATTGAAATCCTTTAAAATTATTAGAAATCTCGAAAAATTTAATAAAATCTATAAAAATGCGATAAAGTCTTTTAAAAATTGTTAAAATCTCTTGAATTTTCTTAAAATTCCTGGAAATTCCATGATAATATTTAAAATTCCTTAAAAATCTTTTAAAAATCTCAGATATCTTTTTAAATCTCTTAAAATTTCCAGAAACTTCTTGAAATTCTTTAAAATTCAATGATAACAATGATAACAATGATAACAATGAAATAACAATGAAATCCTTAAAAATATTACAGAATCTTTTATAAATTAGAAATATTTATTAAAAACCCTTAAAATTTGACTAAAACCTTCGAAATCTTTGTAAATTCTACAAAATCTTTTCAAAATCATAAAAAGTTTTTGAAATTCCTCAATAAACTTCCCTATAAATTTTTAAATTCGATCTTTATTTAAATTCCACAAAATACATATTTTAAAAGTCATAAAAGTATCTTGAAGTACAATTGAAATCTGATCAAAGTCGTGAAAAATTCTAAAAATTTCCAGAAACTTCTTGAAATTCTTTATAATTCTACGATAACATTTAAAATCCCATTATCTTCCACGAAATCTTTAAAAATTCCATAAAATTCCCTTAAAATTGCCAAATTTTCAATGTATTTCGAGTTTAGACTCATGACAAAAATGATTATTAACGAAACAAATTCAAAATTTCAAATTCAATTCACGCGCAATTTACGATTTAACAAATATCGTTTGTCGAAAATCACTATCGATACTATCGATATTATCGTATATATAGATATTTCCAAGTCAAAATATCGTTGATATCGATATTTTAATTTCGATATTGCATCACTAATGTGCTACGCCACTGAAGTGTCGTCGTCGGTACCACTACCATTTTTCTTTCCCCCATGATTAGTATGGGCAACCCCCCACCTAATTGAAAATTGCCCCTTCTCACGCAACTTCTTTGCAACATCGCAACATGAACCTGATACCCCCCCAGCGCCCCTTCCCACTTCTTGGGCTTTGTTCTTCGTCCTCTTTTTGCCCAGAACAAATACCCTATTCTTAATTTCGTGCCTACGACTATGAATTCGTATGTGACGAGCGAAGAGGTTTACAGGTATAAGTGTTTGTGTGAAATATATTGTGGATTACTGGCTAGGCTAGACGTTAAACTTTTATGTAGTTGTAGGCCCCCATCTCTTTCACTTTTCTCTCTTTCGTCTTTAGCAACATTCCTCATGCTGTTGATTATTGTGAATACCAACTTCACCTTTTCTGAGAATTGATTCCCTATAATCTTAAGTTTACAGGAATAATTTACTAAATTATTTATGATATTAATTATTTCGCTATTTGAAATTGTGAGGCTGAATTTTAATAATTGGCCTTTTTTGGGTTACTTAAAAACATGAGAGGGGCAACAATTAAAACTGAGTGAAAAACCTATAAAAACCTATAAACCTATATAAGCATAATAAATAATAATAATAGAAAAAATAGTTACATTATATTTAAGCCTTCGATTCGGAACATGTTTAAATGGACTCATGAACAACATTATACTTTAATCAACAACCAATTCTCGCTTTTTATTTTGTAAATATGAAAACAATCATAATTGCAATTGATTCGTGTTTAGTACTGGAAATTTTATTGAAAAAATATTTTCAACCCCTCCCCTCCCACCACTCTCTCTTTTCGTTAAACTTCAGGCTATCTTTTGCTCTTGAACAATGTAAGGCTTTTATTCTTCATTTAGTATAATGCTCGATTAAAGAAATCGTGCAAGAACGCCGAATCTTGACTGATACACGGAAATGTGTGAAAGATGACCTTGACTGAAATGAGAGCAATGATCAGGAATGCTGAAGTGTAGATATTTTTATATGATTGTTGCTTTTTCTCTTAGAATTGCGTAGCATTCTTGGTTACAGGATTTCTCTCAAGTTATAAAACGTAATTATGAAGACAATATCAGTTTTCAAATGAAAAATTAAAAAATTTCAAATTTAGGATGTAGCTTTTTCATTCAAATTGAATCTGAGTTCCGGTCTTTTCTGTCAGTTTTCGTTTTTGTGTTTTCAAGATATTTCTATTGAATCATCGCCGAGAGGATTTCCGTTCTCTCCCTCCAACCTTAACTTAAACTGGTACCTAATAAATCATTAAGAAGCTTTTACAAATATGCATCTGAAAGTAATTCTTCGCAAGTTATTTTCAAAAGAAAGATTTCTCATTGATATTTCCATTGAATATTTCTCAATGAGTATTATATCATCTTGACAAAAGGAACCCTAATCCCGAGAGCAGGTCCATGGCCTTTTGAAAGCTTTAGCTGGAGTCCAAATCTAACACAAACACAAATAAGTACCAACTGACCCAAACCTATTGACAAGTGCAATTTTATTTATGGTAACCATTAACTTCTAAACGGTTTTCAAATACATATAAATATATGTTTGCAAAAATAATGATTCTCAGAAAGAATACTTAAACTTTATCTTTGGAAATTTGGAAAAAATTGAGAAAGTTTTTACCAAGTATTTACGAATAATGAGGTTTGTTTAAAAATATTTATTTTTTGTGGAAATTGATATCTACATTAAACATGTAAAAGTTAATATCAATTTTATTACTTCGTTTTATGATTCAAAAATAAAAATAGAATAATGATTAATGATTAAAGATTAACTTTGACGATTAAGCATTATTATTACAATGAAACGAGTACACAGAGAATGAAATTGATGACTGATAATGATTCACGAGAAAAGAGATATATAAATTATTCACCTTCTCATTCATCTTTATTTTTTTCTCTTTACTTTATCTAATAGATAAGACTCGCACGTGATACTAAGTAGTTGTGAAAGTTGAAGAACCAGACACAGAATGTGCTGATAATCATTTTGCTCCATTTGATTATCAGTAAACACCATACGAAACAAGGTTACATCAGTAAACTCCATTCATATCTAAGTTATTTTGATTATTTTGTTTATGCTTTTCTATCGTTATTAAGAAACAAAATAAAAAATATGTATTACCATTGTGACAATATTATTTGTTATTTGTCTTTGAAGCACATGAATAAATTCTAAATAAATTCAAACGTATGATTTAAGAATATATAATATATGAAATTTACTTCATAATATTATAACTTATTTGATAATATCAATTCAATCAATTACATTAAAATTTTCATAATTGTAGACCAGTTTCAAAACTTAACCTTTTGTGCATGTTTATCGAAGCTGATAATAAGGTCTTTGTAATAAGTCAGAAAATAATAAATCTAAGACAAATACCTAACTTCTTTCATCTTATTCAAATAACAAATGTCCTTGAATAAATTACTTCTAAAAATAAACCAAACTCTCAAGATACAATCAGATTTCTTCAAATATAATTCTTGAATGATTCTTGTTCATTTGACATGAAAAATAATTTTTTTCATTATGAAAGTAGGTCGTTTTATAGTTCACTTAAAAACCAATAATACAGAGTTCAATAACTGTATAAATATTACAATTTACTAAATATTTACAATTTTTCAAAATTTTTAGGTTTCATACTTTTCTTCCGGAAGTAAAGAGGTAGAAATCCTATCACTTTCTATCTCCTTCTATCTCTCGTCTATCCCCGTCTATGTCTTTCTATATCCATCCTATCTCTTTCAATCCCCACTTCTCTATCTCTTTCTATCTTTGTATATACCTGTCTATCCATTTCTATCTTCTTGTCAATCTTATTTCGCTTTTATTTCTTATCATCCCCAGTTCTCTATTCCTTCCTATCCATTCCTAACTCTTTGAATTTCCTCCTTTCTATCCCTTTATATATCTTGTCTATCTCCGCCTATCTTTTTCTATCTCCATTTCAATCCACATTTACGCTTATCTCTTTGAATCTCCTATTTTCTATCCCTCTTTATCTCTTGTCTATCTCCGCTTATCTCTTTCTATCTTCATCTCAATCCACATCAGCCACACCTATCTCTTTCAATCCCAACTTCTCTATCTCTTTCTATCTCTTGTCTATCTCCGTCTATATCTTTCCATCTCCATCTCAATCCACATCAACACCTATCTCTTTCAATCCCCACTTCTCTATCTCTTTCTATCCCTCTATATGCCTGTCTATCCCTTTCTATCTTCTTGTCAATCCTAATTGGCTTTTATCTCTTTTAATCTTCAGTTCACTATCCATTTCTATCTCCATTTCAATCCATATTCACGCTTATCTCTTTGAATCCCCTCTTTTCTATCCCTTCTATCTCTTTTCTATCTCCCCCTATATCTCTTTCAATCCTAACTTCTCTATCTCTTTCTATCTCCTGTCTATCTCCGTCTATATCTTTTTATCTCCATCTCAATCCACATCAACGCCTATCTCTTTCAATCCTCTCTTCTCTATCTCTTTCTATCTCTAAGATAGAAAGGGATAAAGATTGCTTATCCCTCTCTATCTCTCGCCTATCTCCGTCTATGTCTTTTTATCTCCATATCAATTCACATCTACGCTTATGCCTTTGAATCTTCTCTTTTCTATCCCTTTCTATCCCTTGTCTATCTCCGCCAATCTCTTTCAATCCCCGTCTAAATCTTTCTATCGCTTTGTCAATCACCGTTCTCTCCTATCTCTTCCAATCCTCACTTCACCTCCTCCTATCTCTTTCAATCTGTGTATATATCTGTCTATACTTTTCTATCTACATTTCAATCCACATCCACGCCTATCTCTTCCAATCGCCACATCCATATTCCTTCCTATTTTTCGCCTATTCTAGTCTATTCCTTTCTGTCTCTTCACTTCTTTACCCCTGTCATCTCTCTCCTATTATCGCCTATACCTTTCTATCTTCATATCAATCAAAATTCTCAGCAATCTCTTTTAATCCCACTTTTCTATTCCTTTCAATCTCTCCCCTATACTCATCTATCTCTTTCTATTCCCTTTTCAATCAAAATTTACTGCCATGTTATTTAATTCCCTGATTTCTGTCGCAGCCCATTTCTAAACTTATTTTCTTGAATATCTTCTTCTCTGCTTCAATTTAACTCTTTTCTATTCCAATTTATCCTTGTTTATCTTATATGTATGTACAAAATATGTTAGTTATATACTTATTATGAGGTACAAATTTATAGCAGGTGAGATGGAATTAGGGATAGAAAGAAATAAAATTTTTTTGCGAATAAATAGACTAAGAGATAGAACGAGATAGACATTACCAGAAATAGAGATAGATTGAGGGATAGGAAGAGATAGATTTTACCAGATACAAGGATAGGTTGAGAGATAGGAAAAAATAGACATTACTAGAAAGAGATAGACTTAGGGATAGGAAGAGATAGATAGTAGCAGACACAGGGATAGACTGAGAGATAGGAAGAGATAGATATCACCGGACACGTGGATACAATTGTGGATAGAATGGGATAATGTTTTGAGGATGCAAAATGGTTACTTGGAAGAGATAAATAAGTTCTCATTCAATCACCACTTCTCTATCGTTTTCTATCTTTGTATATACCTGTCTATCCATTTCTATATCCGTATATACCTGTTTATCCTACTCTATCTCCTTGTCAATCTGAATTCACTTTTATCTCTTTCAATCTTCAGTTCTCTATCCCTTTCTATCTCCATTTCATTTCAATTCTACGCCTATTTCTTTCAATCTACATTTCTCTATCTCTATATATCTCTCGCCTATTCCATTCTATCTGTTTCTATCACCCTCTGAATTAAAATTGCTCCTATCTCTTTTAATCCCCACTTCTCTATCCCTTCCTATTCCTTGTCTATTCTTGTCTATCCCTTTTGTACCTCCATTTTATTTCAATTCTACTCCTATTTTTTCAATCCACATTTCTCTATCTCTATATAACTCTCGCCTATTCCATTCTATCTTTTTCTATCACCCTCTGAATTAAAATTGCTCCTATCTTTCTCAACCCTCACTTCTCTATCCCTTCCTATTCCTTGTCTATTCTTGGCTATCCCTTTTTATCTCCTTGTCTATCTCAAATCGCTCTTATCTCTTTTAAATTCATTTTTCTCTCCATTTCAATCTTTTCCTCACCTTCATATATATTTCTTTCTATCTTCTTATCATAACGACTTATAAAGAGATTTAAAATGGCAAAGGTGGTTGCGACGAAAGGTAAATGAGGAAATTGTATATATGGATTATAGATATTAACAAAGAGATTTAAAAATATAGAGTAGGATAGAATTAGGGATATAGAAGGGAATAAAATTTTTATCTATATAAATAAACTAATAGATAAAAAGAGATAGATGCTACCAGGAATAAGATAGGCTAAGAGATAGGAAGAGATAGATATCACCGGACTCGGCGACACAATAGTGGACAGAAAAAGATAGCGTTTTTGGGATGTAAAATGGATACTTGAAAGAGATTGAAAAGTTATATCTCTTTCTATCTTCAAATTTTTATCTCTTTCTATGTTTTTACTTCCAGCAGGGTTACAAAAATTCCATCAGAGCAAGTTTAGTTTCTCCAACTTCACGCTCGCAGTAATAAATATTTTTCCAAAAAACTAAGCCATTTATCTCCGTTTCGTACAGACGGAGATAAATGGCTTGGTGTAAGAAAAAAAATTTGATTATTGCGACCACAATAGTAAAATAATCTAGGCAAACTGAATTCATTTTACATACTTAAAAAATATTTGAATTAGATATTTTCTCGCTTTGTGTACACAATTCTAGTTAAAAATTGATTAATTGTACAAGGGGAAAGAATTCAAAATTTAATATTTGTTGAGTAAAATGAAGAAATCGAATTTTTAGATTAAAACTTGGCTCCACATCCTTAATCAAAAAGAAAATTTTTCTTCTCCGTACTCATGTGCTCAATTATTTCCGGGTCTCTTTCTGTAGTTGAAATAACTTCTGCGAATTTCGAAGATGACCAAGCGATGCAAAAAATCAAGGAATGTCTTTCTGTCGTAAGTGAAATTTTAGTATCTTCCTTGGTTATGTGATACTGCATTTAAAAGTTGGACATAGACATATACCTACTCATAAAGCTGATATTTGAAACTATATCTCTAACTTAACAGCGCAATCGCGCGTCGCCTAGTCTTACGGTCTGATAAAAAAAGTTCCTTGGATGGACTTGAATCCATATTGATTTACTTTACTTATTAATTATTATTAATTGTACTAATATCATATGGTAATATATCAATCTGAAATCTGAATGGAAAGTTTTGGATTTAGGTACACTTTTTGAATGTTTTAAATTTTTCCAACAATTTTGCATATTTCTTTTTATATAATTGATTTCCAGGAAACGAAAGTTAATTTAATCTCCAACTTAATAGCTTCAAATTTATGCTCTTATATCGGAATGAAATTTATGAATCCGAAAAGTATAATTTCAGGATGGAAAGGGCGTGGAGATATAAAAATAGAAACGACAGAAATCAATGGTTTGCAAACCCTGGGAAATTTTCATCGTCTGCATCCTACTAGTAAGAATCTCTAGCGTTTCCTATGCGAGCTGAAGATAGAGTTTCAAATGTTTGTCCGGATTGACGCCATTCGACCCAGACCTCATGTCGCCAACGAGGATTGACCTTGGAGTTCGGTATACCGCCTTTCACGAATTTTGGAAGAAGAACTCGTGACGTCCATTCGAACATAATGTTATTATCAGAGAATTCCACCCACGACTTGTTATATAAAATATATTCGTATTTACGTTAGAGAAATTAATACCACCACGCTTTTAGAAACATTGCAAGCAGTTAAGAGTAGGAGGAATGATGATAGTAAATATTATTAAGATTTTTTTCATTTCGACGAAGAATACATATTTTAATTTCTAGTTTGTTTTTAAATTTAGATTCCATTAAAAATGACCTCTTTAAATCCGCACTAATCTATCTCTATCTCTCTCTCCCCTAACACAATCTATCTCTTTCTATCTTCTTATTACTCAAAATCGCTCTTATCTCCTTCAATCCCCACTTCTCCATTCATTCTTATCTCCCGCCTATTCTTATCTATCCCTTTCTATCTCGTTATCAAACTCAATTCGTTTCTATCTCTTTCAATCCCTACTTCTTTATTCCTTTCTATCTCATGCCTATTCTCGTCTATACCTTTCTATCATCTTGTCAATCAAAATTCGCTCCAATCTCTTTTAATCTTCAGTTCTCTATTCCTTTCAAACTCTCGCAGATCCCCATCTATTTCTTTCTATCTCCTTATAAATCTAAATTCACCCCAATGTGTTTCAATCTCTTAATTTCTATTCCAACCTAATTCTAAACCTGTTTCTTTCAATGTCTTCTTCTTAGTCTCAGCTTAACTGTTTTTTTTAATTAAATCCATCCATCTGTACGAATATTTCATTTAAAAAAAAGTATTTATTATTTGCAATTATTTGAGGGCATATATATGTCATTTGTGATTAAAATGTGACTAATTCTAAGAAAAATTTCCCTACATTATGAGTAACTCGTCAATTGGAAGCAATATGTTCCGTTATATACATGCGGAGTTTAATCTGAAGAAGATTGGATGCGATCAGCTCCATTTTATCCCTTTAATTTGAAGTGTTCCAAATTTCAACTCTTACATTTCCTTTCATTAAATTTCAAAGTTTTGAAGATAATGTGTGGTTCCGAGGGGCCATTCACTGGAGGAATCAATAATTTTCCATACTTATAATAACCGATTCCGAATCAATGGAAGTAAAAAGATAGAAAGAGATAGAAATTTGTGGATAGAAAGAGATAGAACTTTTTTATCTCTTCCAAGTATCCATTTTGTATCCCCAAAAACGATATCTCTTTCTATCCACCATTGTATCCCTGTGTCCGATGATATCTATCTCTTTTTATCTATCAGCCTATCCCTGTGTCTGGTAATATCTATCTCTTTCTATCCCTCAGTCTATCTCTATTTCTGATAAAGTCTATCTCTTTCTATCTCTTAGTCCATTTATTTGCAAAAAAATTGTATTCCTTTTTATCCCTAATTCTATCTCCCTTGCTATAAATTTGTACCTCTTTCTTAATTACAAATCTTTTAATTAAAATTTTTAAGTACTTTTTGCAAAAGAAATAATTTAACCGAAATGAGATAAACAAGGATAGATTTGAAAAGAAAAAAATTTAATTGAAACAGAAGGCGACATTCAAAAAGATAGGTTTAGAAATAGGCTGTGACAGAAATCAGGGAATTGAAACACATAGGAGTAAATGTCAATTGACTAGGAGATAGAAAGAGATGGATGAGGATAGGCGGGAGACTTAAATGGATAGAAAAGTGGTGATTAAAAGATAGAAAGGTATAGACAGAATAGGAGAGAAATAGGCAAGAATAAAGAAGTGGAGATTGAAAGATATAAGAGCGAATTGAGATTGACATGGAGATAGAAAGGAATAGACAAGAATAGGCTAGAAATAGGAGGGAATATATATGTGGGTATTGAAAGAGATAGAAGCGAATTGAGACTAAAAAGGAGATAGAAAAGGATAGATAAGTATATACAGAGATAGATAAGTGGGGATTGTAAGAGATAGAAGCGAATTGAGACTAAAAAGGAGATAGAAAAGTATAAATAAGTATATACAGAGCTAGAGAAGTGGGGATTGAAAGAGACAGAAGCAAATTGACATGGAAAAGAAAATAGAAATAGAACAAACTAGGTTAGAGATACATAGAAAAGAATATAGGAGTGTGGATTATAAGATATAGGAGCGAATTGAGATTGAAAAGGATATATTATAGAAAGGTATAAACAATAATAGACGAGAAATAGGAAGAAATAGAGAAGTGGGGATTGAAAAAGATAGGAATGAACAGAAATTGGTAAGAAAATAGAAAGGGATAGATAAGAATAGGCGAGAGATAGGAAAGAATAAAGAAATGGGGATTGAAAAAGGTAGGAGCGAAATTGTAATTGACGAGGAGATAGAATGGAATAGGCGAGAGATGGAAAGGGATAGAGTACTGGAGATTAAAAGAGATAAAAGCGAATTGAGATTAAAAAGGAGATAGAAAAGGATAGGTAAGTATATATAAAGATAGGGAAGTGGGGATTGCAAGAGATAGAAGCGAATTGACATGTAAAAGAAGATAGAGAACACACTAGGTTAGAGATAGATAGAAACGAATATAGGAGTGAGGATTGTAAGAGACAGGAGCGAATTGAGATAGACAAGGCTATGTTATAGAAAGATATAAACAATAATTGACGCGAAATAAGAAAGAATAGAGAAGTTGAGATTGAAAAAGATAGGAATGAATTGAAATTGATAGGGAGATAGAAAGGGATAGATAAGAATAGGCGAGAGATAGGAAAGAATGAAGAAAGAGATAGAATGGAATAGGCGAGAATTGGAGATTAAAAGAGATAAAAGAGAATTGAGGTTGACAAGGAGATAGAAAGGGATAGATAAGTACATACAGTGATAGAAAGATATAGAGAAGTGAGGATTGAAAGAGATAAGAGTGAATTGAGATTGACAAGGGTATTTTATAGAAAGGTATAAACAAGAATAGACGAGAAATATAGTACGGAATAGAGAAGTGTGGATTGAAAAAGACAGGAATGAATTTAAATTCATAAGGAGATAGAAAAGAATAAAGAAATGAGAATTGAAAGATAGAAGCGAAATTGTGATTGACAAGGAGATAGAAAGAGATAGAATGGAATAAGCGAGAAATGGAAAGGGATATATAAGTGGGGATTGAAAGAGATAGGCGGAGATAAACAAGAGATAGAAAGGGATAAAAAAAGAAGAGATACAAAGACATAAGCGTGGATGTGGATTGAAATAGAGATAGAAAGGGATAGACAGGGATGAACAAAAGATAGAAAGAGATAGATGTTGATGTGGATTGAGATAGAGATAGAAAAAGATAGGGGGAGATAGATAGCAATAGGCGGAGATAGACAAGACATAAAAAGGAATAGAAAAGATGAGATTCGAAGAGATAAGCGTGAATGTGGATTGAAATGGAGATAGAAAGGGATAGATAAGTATATACAGAGATAGAAAGAGATAGAAAAGTGGTGGTTGAAAGAGATAGAAGAGAACAGCGATTGACAAGGAGATAGAAAAAGATTGAAGGAGATAGACGTTGATGTGAGTTGATATGGAAATAGAAACAGATAGGCAAGAGATAGAAATGAATAGAAAAGAGGGGATTTAAAGATATAAACGTAGATGTGAATGGATATGGAGATAAAAAGGAGATAGGCGAGAGATAGAGAGGGATAAGCAATCTTTATCCCTTTCTATCTTAGAGATATAAGGAAATAGAAAGCAACAGAATTTCTGTCTCTTTACTTCAGTAGAGAATCAATAGAATCAGGTAGAATCAGGTAGAATCGATTTTCGAGTGAACGACCCCTCGTTCACTCTATAAATATTTTGAAATTGGATCAATTGTTTTATTAATTTCTGAGTGTGGTCTGATTTCATTAGACAAATGATCAAATATAGAGATGTGATGTCATTATCAATTTGAACTTTTGTGGGAATTTCAAGAACAGAGCTTATGAGAAATTGTATCATTTATTGATGATAATCAGTCTGTTATTTGAGTCTGATAATTAACTGACACACGCCTGTTTATCATCAGTAAACACCACCTGACGCTCATAAAATGTATCAGGAACAATTGATTGCATTTACTTGCTTGGATCCAATTATAAAGCAAAAAAATCCAACTATTTCCAAATATTCTAATTGTATCTATATATAGATAAAAAATAAGACTGTTTACAGTTGACACTTATCTTTATAAGTTTATATATTAAGTATAAAGTAGGGCAGAATTTCTCATCATGGAAGATTAAGGAAAAAGAGATTTCAGTACCAACTAGTTGTGAAAAGAGTAAACTAATACGTAATTATTTTAATCACTTTCAGTACGTTGTACCAGCGTATAGTAGGTATATTTAGATTCTAGAAAAGGCGGGATTATAAGGCCGAAAAAATAACATAAATTGCAAAATTAAATTAATTTCATTAAATTAATTAAAACGTAGAAAACATATATTCCAACGATTTCATCTACTTAAGTACAGTTACATACATATTTCAGTTTCACACTTCAAGGTTACGAATTATGGGCCATTATTGTTGACTTTATTATAGACACAAATCATATTTCTTTTCTAAGATTTCTTCTTTATTCATGGAGAATGAACAACGGAGAATAAATACTCAGATTTCCAGGAGTAATTATTTTTTAATATTTCCTCAATTTCGTACATTTTATGATCTTGGTTCCTGGATCGATGAATTTTAAATGGCCAGCTGATTTTTCTTCAGCCTTATATTTTCCCTGACTTCAAGTGGTGATTGTTTGATATCTATGCTCTTGAAACCAATAGTACTCAAGCTGCAATCAAGGTGCAACAATGAAGTGAGATTTATAGTGCAAACGTAGAGTAGTAAAATTAACTTTATCACTCTTTTTCTAATATAATGTTTGTTCATTTCATTTAGGGTGAGAAATACGCTAATGTTTCATTCACGATGAGAACTATATATAATCTAACTTTTTCATCCTGAACGAAATCTACCTTAACCGTCAATTTAAGAAATTTGATGGTGTTGGTGAGAAGTGATTTCTATGTATTTGAATTCTTATTTTATATTACATCAAGGTAATATCTGCCAGGAAGACTAAACGGAACTATTTAAATGGAAAAGACGAATCGAATTACCGAAAATCGGTGAATGGAGAACAGAATTCTGATCAACTAGAAGGGAAAGTTCAAGAAGAGGGGCACATTGATAATCGAGAGTGGGACATGGAAGAAAGAGTGTGGGATAAAAAAAAAGAAGGGAATGACTTGAAATTGGCAATAAAAGCGCAAACCACGTGCAAGCAGCAACAGCCGGCTTATATAATAAGTTGGGTCCGCGTAAGAATGGCCTTAAGTCTGGCATCTTGGCGGACGTTGTCTGGTTTTTTAGGTGCGGCTACGTCCAAGTTGTCGACGAGTAACCGCCAGCCTGATGGAAATTTCCATTGCAGTTGGCATGCCAGCATTCTGTACAGTCTATCACAAAAGTCACGATTTTTCAAAGCTCATCCAATCAATATTCACTTCCAGAAATTAACTTCAACTTCGATCAATCTAAGAGGGGATAAAAGAAGTTGACTTTTAGTAGAAGAGATTAAAGAATAAGTCTATATATATCTTCCCTTTCTGCATTTATTTTCCTGCAAATCATTTTCATAAAGAAAATTGTAATTTTATGTAGGTAGCTTATTCTGGATACTTCAATGACTTCAAAAGTGACCTCCTCAATTTCAGGAGACTTAATTCAGCTACTCCCGGAAACTTCAACTTGTTTCAGAAGAAGAAACTATTAAGATATTCTCGCATAGCAGAGACAACTGGATAGTCAAACTGACCATATGGAGTATCAACTATAGGACAACCTTCCAAAATAATCAAACTGAATATATGGATACTCAATTTGCACATTGGGATAATCAGTTATACTATCCCAGATATTCAGATTGGCCAGCTTAGAAGGCTGTCCTATATTTGACCATCTATTTGATTTAAATGAACATGTGCCTCACGGCCCCCACACGTGGTGAACTACGTGGTGAACCTTATGTCATATTTCAGATAATAAATGCACATTAACTAACCTAGGTAAAACATACCTAACACTATTTCACGTACACATATAAATATTAACTCTTCCTCCTACAACATCCCCCCTGGAAGTTAAGAGATAGAAAGTGATAGAAATTTGGAGATAGAACTTTTCTATCACTTCCAAGTAATCATTTTGCATCCCCAAAACACTATCCCTTTCTATCCATCATTGTATCCCCGCCGTATCCGTATCTACCCAGTGGGCAAAAAATTTAAAGAAGTTTTTAGAACGTCCTAAAAACGTCCTATGTCAGGTCAAAAAACATCCAATGTTCCAAAGACATTTTTAGGACGTATTGAAACATTGGACGTTTTTTGGCCTGACATAGGACGTTTTTAGGACGTTTTTAGGACGTTCTAAAAACTTCTTTAAATTTTTGGCCACTGGGTATCTCTTCCTATCTCTCAGTCTATCCCTGTGTCTGGTAATATTTATCTCTCCCTATTCCTCAGTCTATCTCTATTTCTAGTAATGTCTATCCCTTTCTATCTCTTAGTCTATTTATTTGCAAAAAAATTTTATACCTTTCTATCCCTAATTCTATCTCCTTTACGAGAAATTTGTATCTCTTTCTATCTCTTTGTATCTTCATATTTTAAACATGCATAATAGCTTTATAACTACAATATTTTGTACATGTATAAGATAAACAAGGATAAATTTGAATGGAAAAAAATTAAATTGAAACAGAGAAGAAGACATTCAAGAAGATAAGTTTAGAAATAGGCTGGGACAGAAATCAGGGCATTGAAATACATAGCAGTAAATTACGCTTGAAAATGAAATAGAAAGGGATAGATGAGTATAGGGGAGAGGTTGAAAGGAACAGAATAGTGGAATTAAAAGAGATTGGAGCGAATTTTGATTGAGACAAAGATAGAAAAGTATAGGCGATAATAGGAGAGAGATAGACAGGAATAAAGAAGTGGGAATTGAGAGACCAGAGCGAATTTAGATTGACAAGGAGACAAAAAGGGATAGAGGAGATAGGCGAAAAATAGGAAGAAATATAGATGTTGATTGAACTGGAGATAGAAAGGGAGAGTGAACTGAAGATTGAAAGAGATAAAAGCGAAATAGGATTGACAAGAAGATAGAAAAGGATAGACAGGAATAGAAAGAGATAGGAGAGAACTGTGATTGATAAAGAGATAGAAAAAGAAATACGGCGATGGTCAAAAGATAGAAAGAGATAGAGACATGGGGATTAAAAGAGATAAGTGTTGATGAGGATTGAGATGGAGATAAAAAGAGATAGAACAAGATGGAGATAGACAAGAGATGAAAAAAGATAGAAAAGAGAAGATTCAAAGAGATAAGCGTAAATGTGGATTGAAAGAGATAGGAGAGAACGGTGATAAAGAGATAGAAAGTGATAGAGGGGTATGGATAAAAGATAGAAAGAGATATAGAAGTGGGGATTGAAAGAGATAGGCATTGATGTGGATTTAGATGCAGATAGAAAGATATAGGCGGAGATAGACAAGATATAGAAAGGGATAGAAAAGGAGATTCAAAGAGTGAATGGGGATAAAAGGAGTTAGAGGAGAAAGGCGAAAGGTTGAAAGGGATAAACAATCGTTATCCCCTTCTATCTTAGAGATAGAAAGAGATAGAGAAATGGAGATTGAAAGAGATAGGAAAAGAACGGTGATAAAGAGATAGAAAGTGTTAGAAGGGGATAGATAAAAGATAGAGAGAGATAGAGAAGTGGGGATTAAAAGAGATAAAAGCGAATTGAGATTATCAAGCAGATAGAAAGAGATAGGAGAGAACGGTGATTGGCAAAGAGATAGAAAGGAATAGATGGGGATAGATAAAAGATAGAAAGAGATAGAGAAGTGTGGATTGAAAAAGATAGGAATGAGTTTATATTGATAAGGAGATAGAAAGGGATGGATAAGAATAGGCGAGATAGGAAAGAATAAATAAATGGGGATTGAAAGAGGTAGAAGCGAAATTGTGATTGACAAGGAGATAGAAAGAGATAGACGGGGATAGGCGAGAGATAGAGAGGGATAAGCAATCTTTATCACTTTTTATCTTAAAGATAGAAAGAGATAGAGCAGTGGGGATTGAAAGAGATAGGATAACGGTGATAAAGAGATAGAAAGTGATAGACGGGGCGGATAAAAGATAGAAAGTGATAGAGAAGTGGGGATTGAAAGAGATAGGCATTGATGTGGATTTTGATAGAGATAGAAAGGGATAGAAAAGAGGAGATTCAAAGAGATAAGCGTGAATGTGGATTGAAATGGGAATAAAAGGAGATAGAGGGGATAAGCGAGAGGTAGGAAGGGATAAACAATCGTTATCCCTTTCTATCTTAGAGATAGAAGGAGATAGAAAGGGATTGGATTTCTATCTCTTTACTTCCAGCAGGGATGATTCTCTCTCTCCTAGTCGACAAAGTTTTGTATTGCATTTTGTATTGTACAGTGCCCTGCATTAATGGCTTCCCTTGAAAACAAGTCAACCCAACCCTGGTTTTCATTAGAATCTTATGGAAACCAGGGTTGGGTTGACTTGTTTTCAAGGGAAGGCATTAATGCAGGGCACTGTACATGATTCATTATTATAGATATATGCATATTGTGACCGTATGTAATGCAAGGACAAGCAACAACATTGAAATTCAACGTTTTATCTTTTTTATTTATTTTTTTGTCACAATAGAGGAGTTCTCAATGGACCCCAATTGTAAAGGGATCTTTCTCTCTTTAAGTTAGGTCGTAGAATAAAATGAAAGCGGAATTCTTAACGTGGGATTTATGCATTCGCAGGGAATATACTTTCAAAAATAAGAAGGAAGTGTTTTTAAGAAGTATAAATAAGAAGATTTTGAAATTGTTAAAACTGAGTGCAGTTAAATGATATAATAAATAGTAAATAAAGTTGGGATTTTTAAAGGTGTTGGACCCAAGTGTTAAGCTCAAAATTCCATTCTCGATTTTACACAACGAAAATTATAGATAAATATATTTTCGCTCTGTAGCGCTAATCTTTTTTCCAATACATATAAGATTCTATACAGAGCGAAAAAATATTTAATTCCGATATTTTTTGAATAAAATGAAGAATTCAAAACCTAACTTCAAAATTGAATATTTTAATTTTAATTTAAAAATATTTGAATTAGATATTTTCTCGCTCTTTACGCATAATTCTAGTTACAAATTGATTAATTCTACAGAGGGAAAATATTTTAAATTTAATATTTGTTGAGTAAAATGAAGAAATCGAATTTTTAGATTAGAAATTGGCTTCAACACCTTTAATGAAGATTAATAAAATAGAAAATTCAATTCTACATCATTTTTCTTCTTAGAAGAACTTTTATTTATGAAGATGGGCTAACCAATCAGAAAAATGGTACACTAGACATGAGCAGATTGTACAAGAATCGTAATCGGCTTATTTGCATATGCATATTCTTTTCAAATTCATAATGTAAAGCATTATATTATTATTATTGTATTTTTTCTATGTAAGTGAAGAAAATTTGTCCATACCTCGGAATTTCCCAAATTGCTAAAAACAATCATTTTAAACATTTTTAATTTACGAAATTTAAAAAACTAAACTCGCTCCTGTAGAATAGCTTTTTATCTACTCCGGTGTCTTGTAGTCGGTAAAGAAGTTCACATGACAAGTTTAACAACACCAGACGTCAGCAGGCGCACAGTGCGTTCACTACGTGGGAATTAGAGGGGGAATTAGAGAGCAC
>CAJFCO010000404.1:3455-14839 GCA_904066015.1 Synergus gifuensis
AAAGTCTAAAGATGAAAAATGTTTCTTTTTGAACGGCCTATAGGATCGGCATAACAACTTTTTGAATTTCCTTAGAAAATCGAAAATTCAAATTTTGAGCAAAATAACGCGAGATGCAGAGAAAATGATAAGAAATATAATTATTTACCTTAAAAAGATCTACAAGTTCTCCTGTGGCCATTTTTCAATAGGATGAGTAGTTTTCGTTTTAATCGTGAAAAATATTGTTAAACAGAGCCGAGCGCGGAGCGCGAGGTTTAAGGGCATGTGATACTTTTTGATCGCATTTAGCAAGATGAAACTTTTTTTTAATTTTGCAAGATAAAAAGAGTCAACAACGGTCCGTTTTAATGTTTTCTTCCGTTTTCCAAAGTTTCAGGGCAAAATATTCATTTTTGTGGCCAAACAATGGGTTTATTTGATCACTCATATTCAGTTATCTGTCAGTACTTGGACATAGAGCACCTAACCTCAAAATGATAAATGCATTACGCATTTTAGCAAATTTAAACTTTTTTTCATTATACAAGATAAAAAGAGTGAATAACGGTCCGTTTTAATGTTCTCTTCCGTTTTCCAAAGTTTCAGGTCAAAATATTCATTTTTGTGCCCAAACAATTGGTTTATTTGAAACTCATAATTTTTCAAAATATCACATGCCCTTAAATCAAATATCGAGCGCGAAGTGCGAGTGCCCTGATGAGAAAGTGCTCCTTAATGTCGATAGAACCTTAAGTAAATTTTTATTAAACTATATGGGCTATTCGATCCAAGAATTACAATGGAAAATATTTTTCAAATGAAATATTTTTTTTGTGTTATTTGATCGAAAATATTCGACTCGTATTTTTTTATTTCGACATGACTTGCAAACTACAAGTATTCAAACATCTGGAGAAGAAACAATTGAGGATTTTTAAAAATCTTCCAGTTTGTAAACCATTTCTTATAAAATAATGAATTTACCTAAAAATTTTATTGTTTTTTTTAGGTGAATTTTTAGGTAAATTCATTGTTTTATAAGAAATGGTTTACGAACTGGAAGATTTTACAGAATCCTCAATTCTTTGTATTCCAGATATTTAAACACTTGTTACTTGAAAAGTTTGCATATCATATCGAAAAAAATACGCGTCGAATATTTTCGATCAAAGAACACAAAAAAAATATTTCGCTTGAAGAAAATTTTCGATTGTACTTTTTGGATGGAATGTCTCATATGCTGGTTTAATGAAAAATTTGAAAACATAACAAAAATGATGAATTATTAATTATAAAATAAATATGTACTTTTATTTTTATTAAATATGTATTTTTAGTTAATACTAAAATTTCAAATATGTACTATCAAATTTATTTTATAATTATTGATTTATAATTTTTGTTACATTTTCAAATTTGTATTAAACTATATTTTTCTTTTTACAAGTTTTTTTAACGAACACAAAATTTAATAAAATATTTGTTATTTCATTCCTATAAAGTTGAGAAAAATAAAAAAATAAATGGAAAATAAGTCTGTTTAGAAGCTAAAGATTTTTTTTATATTTTTAAAAATATTTTTAGCTTTATGTGATAACGTAACAAATATTTTGTGAAGAGTATCAAGAAATTCTTACTGCGTTATCCACTGTATACATTTTACGTAATTTCATGTGTTATTTTTCAATTTCATATTATTCGATTGTCACAAACATTTATCACACGGCTCTGCAGCTGCCGCTTATATTTTAGATTTTTTTTGCATTATGTCATGTTAAGTTAGCCGCGATGCTTTAGGCGTTAGGAATTAGGAATTTTGCGAAGCTTATGGGTTCGAATAATTCCCGCGGCAAATACAAATTTTAATAAAATGCGATTTTAAAAATAGCTTAGTGATTGTTTGAATAATAGTGAATAAATAGTGTTCTTAAATATGTCAGTAAATATAGAGTATTATAATTATATATAATAATAATAATGCAAAAGTTTTTTATTTTCATCGAATCTTGAGGCACCATTGGCGCAGTACTGTACCGGTTGTTAATTTCCACCTGGGCAGTACTGCACCAGTACTTAAATCCAGTACCGAACTAAACCTGGCTATCAGTATTGAACAGCGTTATCATCCCAACACTCAGCCCGATCTGTGCCAGTATTGGGCTTCCAGTGCCACGCCAATATTGTCTAACTCTGGCCAGTACTGGCACCGTACTACGCCAATTGTAAATTTCCACTTGGGGAATGTGAAGTATCGCATTAAAAAGCACTGCGTGCAAAAATTTTTATCCTTCGTATTCAAACGCATTCAAGAATAAAATTTTATATAAGAAGTATCGCATTTAAACAATTTCGGCCAACTCCTAATGCGAAACTGAACATAACAGAATTCACGGAAACAACCAAAGTGGAAATTTACAATTGGCGTAGTACGGTGCCAGTACTGGCCAGAGTTAGACAATATTGGCGTGGCACTGGAAGCCCAATACTGGCACAGATCTGGCTGAGTGTTGGGATGATAACGCTGTTTAGTTATCTATTTCCACTTGGGTCGTTTTAATGCTATCTAATGCGACCAAATGAGACAAAAGTTTTGCACGAAATGGAAACTTTTTGAATCGAAAGTTCGCATTGCTTTGAATACTTTTGAAAGCTAGAAAATGAGATGCAACACAAAACAGAATTGAATCGCATTAAATCTGATCAAATCGCATTCAAATTTTAATACTTTTCAATATTTTTCGATCCGTCGTTTTTTTACAGGGTATTCAGTAAGTCTTTACTGGCAATTAGGTCACTCAAATTCCAGTGAACATTTAAAATCCCCCCCCCACTCACTACCTCTAAAAAATTTTTAGGTAACAATGTATAGAAAAAAGGATCTTTAGAAAACTATTTGATACAAAAAACAAACATGTTTAGGAACATGTTATGGGGAAGTACAGAGGTTTATTGAGGACTATCCAACAAAGAATTTCAAGTACTACACATATGGTTTTTTCAAACATAACAAACCCTTGAAAACTACCCTTAAAATGAAAATTGTCAATTATTCATAAAATCGACCTTCTGACAAGGAAACATCGAGAGGTGTTCGCCTCCGATTTTGATGAAACTCAAATATAATATGTTAAAGAGGATCAAAAAACATGAGATACGTGTTTTTTTATCGGCCGAAAAACGGTTTAACTCTTTGCGGCAAACATTTTTCTAAGAAACAAATTTTACAGTTACAAGCACCTCCCGTGTAGAAATCGCCATATATTATCCCCAATACCTATCGGGTCCTGGTCGGTATAACCTGATCAGGATTCGATATGGCTAATTCTACGGCCCAGATCCGAACCCGATCGGGGTACGCATTGCAGCGCCCCCTAGTCTCACTTTGTCGAAATTACCTTCGGGATGTGCACTGCAGTTTCCCCTAATCTCATGTCTAACTTTGTCGAAATTACCGTGTCGTGTCTTGTCATTGGTGTCTTTAAATGTAATTTTAATTATTATTTACAATAATGTCGAATAAAGCTAAGTAAATGACGTGTCCGGAAGCACCGTTCAGTTTAGAATACGTTCGCGCTGCAAATGAGAGTAAGTAAATCATATTCACTATTTATGCAGCACTAAAAGCTAACCTTCAAATTGAAATTAATTTTGACAATTATTACGGATTGAATATTTATTTATTGTGTTGAATTTTAATGCATACGTCGCGCTCGGCTTCTGATTGATTGCTTCGTGCGCAGTTTAAAATGCTAAGACATATTATTTTTATTGTTTAAAAAATACACGGAGAAAACTGTTTAGTAGATCTCACTCCCGTGCAGAAATTGCCCTAGTAAGCCCCATTTAAAAAAGGGCGTTAACAAGGCCCTGGCCAGTTTGTCTAGTCTGAATAAAATTAATTAAATAATAATAGGGCACTAATAGGGCATTACAATAGAAGTATCCGTCACTATTCATAAATATTTTGCTCGTTACTCCGACTGAAAGATAGTTGGAGGACACTTAGACACTAAAAATTATGTTTGCAGAGTTTTGAAGAGGCTTGCCCCAAGTCGGGTATTAACTAGGAACGCCATACTTCTGTGACGTCACACGTGTGTTTTAGGATAACCTAACTTCTTTAGTGTAGGCGGCTTGTATTTAATGTATATTTTGTTTAATGTATATTATTTAATGTATATTATTATTTAATGTATATTGTGTTTAATGTATATTCAGGGCTGCCACAGACTAATGTACTTCAATAAAGTGATAAAACATGACAAAAGTCACCAATTTTATCTAAAAAGTGACTAAAAGTGACTAATTGTGAACAAAAAGAGTGACTTTAAAAATATGAAAAATTGTATATACGTATTTTATTCATTGTTAATGCAAAAGTTTTTTTTAACGAAATTATCTTGAGATATTTTAATATTTGTGTATGGTTGAGTGTACCGTGGAAAAAAAGTGTTACCATCATCTCGAGAGTTAGGGTAATGGTTAGGTAGCTGGACTCGCGTCCCGTAGGTCATGCGTTCGATTCCCCCCGTGTTGCGTGCGAAATTTTATTTGTTATATATGCGTTAAAATTTACAAATATTGATTATTTATAAGTATATTCACAATATATGAACAAATAACCCATGTTCTTAATTAATAATCTTTTTTCATAAGATTTATTTTTTCAGCTGCTGGCTAAACCTTCTAGCCACCTATATTTCGATTCGTGTAAATTAATCCAAATAAATGATTGAATCAATCAAAACTGACTGATTCAAATTTAGAGTGTACATTATATTATACATTATTTATGTATAAATACAGAAAGATCTCTTAATTTTCAGAAGAGTAATTTTTTAACTAGGGCATTTCTTAGATAAACTGACAAGGCCCTGACCAGTTTTCCTTTAGTAGGGCAATAGTCTGCCAAAGCGTTACAAGCCTTGCGTGGGCCTTGCCAGTTTACTCGGTTAGGGCCACGTCAGAAGTATGGAAAACTGGCCAGACCCTTGTCAGGCCCATGTATAAATTTCTGCACGGGCTGTAGAATAGTATATTATGAACAGACTAAAGCTAGCGGTTGGATTTACTAAACCGTTTAGTAAATCCAACCGCTAGCTTAGTCTAGCTGTCCATAATATACTCTCCTACAGTGAGATCTACTAAACAGTTTTCTCCGTGTAGAAATAAAAAAATGACAACCTGATCGGGGTCAGATCCGGTACCGATCGGGCGGCCATATATGGCCCCGGGCGGGCAGTGTGTTACATCAGCTATCAGGCCCAGATCCGGTATCCCGATCCGGGCAAGGTTTGGCCAGATCCGGGCCCGATCAGGGCCCTAGAAAAATTTCTACACGGGAATAACCTATTAACTAAAAATCAATCATTGTATTCATTCAAAAGAGCATGAGCATCCAAGTATTGATCCAATGCCTTATTCAGTGGGTTAAAGAACTAATAAAATTGTTCATCAGTGCACCTTGTGTCCAGTACCAGCATAATCAGAAATATTGAATCATAAACATGACAAACCACCCTCTCGATCGGACGTCACACCACGAGCACTTTATGATAGCTACATTTTTACAACCAAGTATTTCATAATGTCGTTGTGAACCTCCGAAGCCAAATTCAACAGGATTATAAAATTTTTTAGGTTTCTTATCAATATAACCACTTTTGAACCATCCCTGTTTAAAAATATTTATGTATCGCGGCGAAGATAACTGATTATGTACTAAAGATTGTAGTTTGATTATATTATTTCTAAAATGTAAATTCACATGACTATTCATTAAAATCACACTATCCGAAAATTTCTAACGAAATTTTTCCTAAATTCGAAATCCGAACACGTCTAGTGGCTGTATTTTTCCAGTCGTTCCTTTTGGTATTTTAAATAGTTTTATTGCTTCTTCTACAGCTTTTGTGCAATGGCCACTCGAAGAATCCAACAGTAATAAACTTCTTTGTCCAATATTAGGAAAAAATATTTTATAATAAAATAATTTATGGTAAAATACTTTATACATAAAAATTACTTTATCTTTAATGATAAAGCTCATAATACTTCTTATGCTACTGTTTTTGTAAAGTTGTACTAACAAATGATTTTGTAATGTTATTTTACAGTTAATAAATTCATTAAATATTGTATTAAATGCAAAAACCTTTGAACAGTTTGATTCTCAATAATAATGGAAATCTTATGTCGTCATGCCAAAAAAACAATTCATTGACAGTTCTGCTTTTGAAGTACAAAATATGCAAGTGTCAAAATATCTGCCAAAAAAAATATCGTATGTAATATGTAATTTGAATATTTATTTGTAATAACCCCATTTTTCATAGAAATTAATGATTTGCAAAAATTTTCTGTAAAAAAATGAGTTACAAAAATGTATTTACATTACAAAAAAAATAGGGGATGTAACCCTTTGAAACAAAAATGCTGCACACGTGTGATTGCCTTTTCATAAAAAATATTTTGGCCTTGGTTTTATTAAAAAAATATAATTATTTTTCGAGATATTGAGAAAAAACGATTTTTGAGTGCAAACTTTTGGGGTAGTTTTCACCCCCTTAAACCGTTTTTTTGTCGATAAAAAAAACACGCATCATGTTTTTTGATGCTCTTTAACAAATTTCAGTTTCATCAAAATCGGAGGCGGACACCTCGCAAGGTTTCCTTGTGAGTACTTTATTCTTGTTTTTTAAAAATAAAAATTATTTCTATCAATCTAGTGGATTATTTATCAACAATAATTAATTAAATTTTAATTATTTAAACAAATTCCATTTTTTTAAATAGTTATTTTTTCGAAATTTAATTTTTTAAATAAAAATTGATCAGTATTGGTTTAATGGAATATTGATTAACTATTTTTCAATTATTTAAACAAATTGAATTTGTGTAAATAATTTTTTTTTCGAAATTTATTTTTTTTTATTAAAGATTATTATTATTTATTTAATAGAATATTTATTAACATCGGTTAATTAATTTTTAATTTTTTAAACAAATTCCATTTGTTTAAAAAATCTTTTTTTCCTAAAATTCGAAAATGTTCTGGCGTTATTATCGTTACGTGAAATAAATTTATTTTTAAATATTTTCCAATTTTTGCCTCTACGTTCCTAAACGGAGAAGACAGGTATAAAATTTCACAAAGGTGGAATAATTTGTCCTAATTTTATTATAAATCCCTAGGTATGGAAGGTGGGCGATTCACGACTCGCCAATGTATACCTGTGAATCGAACCCAAGTGGACCCCTGTGTGGCGGCCAGCAGTCCTCCACCAGCAGCGCATTTTATTCCTCTGAAACTGTCTTACTACTACTGCTATCACTACTTAGAACAATTTTTCTTTCACACTTCTCAAGGTTTCAAAACGGCAGGCAATTTAAAATTTTGGACTGATTGACACCCACTTTCCAGATGGAAAAATTATGCATAAAAATAATATTAAACATAATTTATACATAAAATATATATGTAGGAAAAATATATATTGTATTCATAACTTTTTTCATCTGGAAAGTAGGGTGTCAATCAGTCCAGAATTTTAAATTGCCTGCCGTTTTGAAACCTTGAGAAGTGTGAAAGAAAAATTGTTCTAAGTCTCGGAGAGAAACTACGTGTACTCTGTAAATCGAAAAAATCACTTATTAGATATTTGAACGAATTCGGGTGATAAATATTGAAACTCAAGTGCTCAGAACGTGCGCCGCCTCAAGCGCGTGTAATCAAAACAAGACCTGATGTGCTGAATTCATGAAACTCATATACTCAGCACGTGAAGCTCCGAGTGTTCGAAGTATGATTTTTCCCAAGTGCTCAGAATTGATGATGGTGGGGGTCTGCTGACCACCACCACAAAGATTGGTGGTCCACTTGGATTCGATTCTCAGGTATCCGTTGGCGACTCGTGGACTGCCCCTCTCCAAACATGAACTTCTGTGTTATGTCTACTTAAGAATATGTCTACTGAACTTTTCATGGAATAATTAGTTTTTTTTAATGTTTTACAAAAAAAGTTTCTTGCACTGTTTACCTATATTTTACTTGTAAGAAACAATCTAAACAAAAACTAAATAAAGGATATATATTCCCGTGCAGAAATTGCCCTATTTGTGACAGATTACCGACGTCTGGATCGTGTCGGAGATAATTGCGTGGCCAAGAGCCGGCCAGACCGGGCTTGGGTTACTTATTCCAACGCTCGAGGCGCCACCGCAGTATTATTTTGGAAAATACAATTTGCCAATCTTGAAAACACTTTCTGAGTCAATTTTCATTGTGACAACGCTGATGAAGTTTATATTTTCATTTAAATTGAAATAGTTGACAAAAGAATGCCTAAAAAGAGCACACTTCAAGTTCGGAAACACCGTGCGATTCCACCCGACCTACGAAATCTAAATGAAAGTAAGTTAATCATTCAGTGCCTATAATATTTATGGGCACTGGCCTCGGGTCGGGCACTGACCAGGCACCGATCGGGCTATTGAGTTCAGCTCCGGTCAGGGCGTATGTTCCATCAGCGGTCTGGTCCAGACCAGGTTTCCCGATCTGGGCCCGATTTGGCCAGATCTGGACCGGATCGTGCCCATGGTAAAATTCTGCACGGGTTATGATGTTCCAACTAAAGTCTATTTTGCCTAGTTCAACTGGACTACCTACGTAAAATGATAATATCTAAATTATTGAAAACTAGCTTTCAATTCAATTTTGGGTGTTTCATTTAACTCTATGTTATTTATATTTTCTGTGCTCATTTGTTGATTACTTTGCTTCTTCATTGTGTTGAAGTTGCAAATGCATTTGCTTCCTCATAGAGGAAACATTATCGAATTTTTTTTTAATTAAGAAATATATTTAAGTTTTTTTGCTCAAAGCAAAGAATCTTTTGATATCATCATTCATATTTTAAAATAAAATGTATTAATATTAGATTATTTGATTTTTTACGACGCAAGAAACCTTTAACTTTCCTTTGGTTCCATATGCGAATTTTCGTCAGCACCCAGACAAGGACCGTTGGCCCGAAGTCGGACCGACTTTGGCCCACCGTAGATCAGCAGCCATAGTTGGGCCATCATAAGAAATTTATGTTGGCCCAACCTAAACCGCCAACGTTGGCAGCCTAAGTTCAACCGACTATTGCCCCAAATTTGGCCGTGGTATACGAGCATGAACTCGTTGAATTAATGAAACGTGGGCGCGAACCATAAAAGATAGTAGTCTATGTTCCAGTTAAATTGATACAACTTGAACAAGGCCAGATAAAAACAAAATTTATACTTGATCCGTACGAGAAATCAGGCTTTGAATTGTTTTCAATTCATCTGAATTATTTCTATTTCTTTTGATTTAAATATTAATTCTTTAGAAGTCGCGATGAATACATATATTCTCTTAAATTTTAAATCCTTTTAATTTCTCTAAATTAAATTTAAGTATAAGAAGAGTTGTCATATAAAATTATGGGTGACTTAAAACCCTATAATATTACCACAAGTAGAAAAATGAATCTGTTAAAGTTACAAATTCAGATCTGCTGGACATTTCTGCTATTCTAACAGATAAAATTTGTTAATCTCTCAACTGTATAACCTGTAAAATTTACAGAAAAGCTTCTATTAGAGTTATCTTCTAATAACATAGCAGAAAGAATCTGTTATATTTACAGCTCTTGCACAAATTCTGTTGAATCTAATCATTGAAAATCTGAAAATATAAGAGAAGAAATGTGTAAATTTTACTAATTTCAAACTGTTCCCATTACCAGCGAGCTATTGGATGCACACAATAAGAAACAAATTTAGTAATAGGAACAAAATAATTTTGTTGTTGAGTATTTTTGTTGATAAAACAAAAATATTCTTTAGAAAACCAAGCCTTGTGTGACCTCTTCACACTCGTTTCGCTCGTGCGCAAACAGTCACACAAGGCTAAAATCAGATTCGCGCACTAGTATTGAAATGTACTATTTAATGTTCACTTTTACAGAATGTAAGGGTGAACTTCCGAAAAGGGTGGACCTACGATTTTCTTCGGACTCCGTACACTTATGTATTTTGACGCGCTCATTACGAATATGATAGTGAAAATTGGTGCAAATTTGATTTTCATTGTGAAATCATAAAAAAACCATAAAAATCATGGTTTATGCGTTTATCTTATCTAATATGCAAAATTAAAAAAACTGTTTTAAACAAAAGTTGTAGATCACATCGAAATACAATTTTTTACATCAATATGATTTGCTTCCTCATAGAGGAAGCATTAATTATTCTTTACATTAAATTTTGATTATTTGAGAAGTTATATTCGAAAAATTCATTTTCAAAAATTACAATAAAGCACAATTTTCTTATTTTTCAATGAAATGCATTAATCTTATAGGTCAATCGATTCGTCTCCACGCAAGGAACCTTTATCTTCCTTACGTCAGCTTCGAATTTTCAATATTAAAAAAGTTATAGTTGAAAAACTAATTTTTCAAAATTAAATAGATCAATAATTTTGTAATTTTTCAATGAAATGAAATAATATTATAGACCAATCGATTCGTCTCGATGCAAGGAACATTTATTTTCCTGACGTCAAGTCAAAATTTTGATTATTTGAAAAGTTATAGCCGAAAAATTAATTTTTGATAATACAATTAACCATAACTTTGTTATTTTTTAATAAAATGCATTAATAATATAGGTCAATCGATTCGTTTCGACACAAGGAATCTACGTTTTCGTTACATCATCTTTGAATTTTGATTATTTGAGAAGTTATAATGAAAAAATTAATTATAAGAAAATTATAAAAGTACATAGAACTTGTCAAATTAAATATTTTGTTAAACCATTGTTTATGCGTTTATCTTATCTAATATGCAAAATTCAAAAAACTGTTTTAAACAAAAGTTATAGATCACATCGAAATACAATTTTTTTGTTAAAACAATTTTTTTATAGAAATGATATTTTACGAGAAAATTAAAGATATATCGATTTTCATAAAAAAAAAAAAAACCCATTAACCATGACTCCAAATTATAAAGAAAAATCATTCTAAAATAAAATCATTGCAAAGAGAAAAGGTAAAAGGATATGGCAAAGGGAAATGGTAAAGGGGAATTGTAAAGGGCAATGGCAAACGGAAAGGGTAAAGGGACATGGTAAAAGGATATTGCAAAGGGAAATGGTAAAGGGGAATGGCAAAGGAAAATAGTAAAAGGGTATGGAAAAGGGAAAAGCTAAAGAGGCATGGCAAAGGGAAATGGTAAAGGGATATAGGAAAGGAGAATGGTAAAGAGAAACGGTAAAGGGGAATGGCAAAGGGATATGGCAAAGGGAAATGGTAAAAGCGAATGGCAAAGGGAAATAGTGAAGATATATGGCAAAGGGAAATGGTA